>CM040429.1:99705067-99930431 GCA_022702705.1 Papilionanthe hookeriana x Papilionanthe teres | reverse complement strand
TAAAATGAAAGCAATCAATAAGGTGTTGGGTTATATTATTTTATGCTATATGTGTGTGTGTGGGCGCGTGTAGAGAGAGATGGATAATTCTCCTAGAAAGAGAAGCTCATTCCCCACAAATGTATTTGCTATTGGATTTCAAAACCAGCAGCTATGATCTTTCTCTAAAGATAGCCATCAGTTACTATATGGACGTGAATTTAGTCTCCTAGACCATGTGCATCAAGACTCACCCCCCCCCCCCCCCTCTCTCTCTCTCTCTCTCTCTCTCACACACACACACACACACATTAGTCCTTCATACCCCTTACCTTCATTGTTAGCGCCCTCCCCCATTGTCATCAAGTAATGCATCATTTCCCCTTATCTCAAACCCCCCCCCCCCCCCACCCCAAATTGCTTTGACCCGTATCAGCATCCACTTCGTGGCCCTCCCTCCAAAATATAGTTGTAACCTTTATGTCATATCTATAATCATTACAACTACGGTCATTATCATAGTGGTCGTTGTCTTTTTCATATTTGAAATGTCATAGTTGACATTATTGGAATCATTAAGTTGCCAGTGTTAATGCAGTCACCATCATAAAAATTTTTCGTCCCGTTGCATCACTCATGTAGCTAGGAGTTGAAGCATTCACCTAGTTGTTATTGTCATTGTCATTGAGCTATAGTAGTCACTATGATGGCCAACATAGAATCATCATAGTCATTTTCATTGCCACCATTAAGTCAGCAAAATTGTTTTCATTAAGTTTTCACAATTGCCATTGTCAGATTGCCATAATCTCTACCAACAAAATTCTAGCAATCTTCATTGCTCCTGCAACCTAAGTCACTGATCATTGTGTATAGACTAACCCAAGGTAAAATGGCGCATTTTGAATCTCAAAAGTCAAAGGAAAAAAAATTAAAGGGAGAAGGAGAATGGGCTTTCACCTCCTAGAAGGACAAAAGTCCATGTAATGTATGTACACAAGTTATAAAATTTTAGAATTGCTAAAACAAGAAATAAAACATGCAAAAAGAAAAATAGGGAATTCAAAAGGAAAAAGTGTAAGGTTAAAGTTAAGCGCCTCCCCTTAAAAACGCACTTCATAAAATTTGATCCTCAATTTGACCACTTAACTTTTCATTTCTAACTAGTTTTCCTGCCGTTCCCATTTATGATCATCCTTTCTACACATTAGCTCCACCATAATCCAACAAATTTAAATTGAAACCAAAAAAAAAAAAAAACATTCCATAAAAGTAGATCATCAATTTGACCGCTCTCTTCTCATTTCTTACTGGTTTGTATGTCCTCGCAAGTTATGATCATCCTTTCGATATGTTGACTCCGCCTTCATCCATCACGAAATACAAGAGTAACCCCTCTCCCTCCCCATCAACCCATAGATTCTCTCTCCCTCTCTTTCTCTCAACTATCCATTGGTATCTCCCTAATCAATCATGATGAATATGTGTTACCCTTGCTTATTTAGCTAGGTTGCAGTCGAGTATAACTCAAAGTTAATTTGAAACGAATAAGCTTTGGCTCAAACCTAACCAACTTATTATATGAGTCAAAATATTTGACTCAAACTCACCAGACTAGAACCAGCTAAGCCAGAGCACAATCCATCTAACACATTTAATATATGGATCATATAATTTTTTTAGATCAACATTATCTAATTAAACTAAATATTACCCATTTAATCAAATTAGAATAGTAATCGAGTCAACCTAGAGTTCACTTTTTGTTATTCGGGTGAACCCATCCGGACCAAAATATAATAAAACCAACATGAAACCTAATTTTTTTTTTAGTCTTAAGTTTGGGTCAGGTCATTTATTGGCAGCCCTACTCCGTGTTATCTCCCTCCTTGCCTATGAACTCCTTTTAGTGTTATTTGAAGTACGTTGTAATCAAGTTTTCAATTTCCAACAACCCCCTCATTAGCCTTGATATTCTATAAAAGTGTGGCTATGTTAATAAAGCTCGAGATTTCCCACCACCGAAGACCGAACGCAACATCTGGTTTACACAACCAATCCAAGCGGTTCTCAGTCGATTCCTTTCTAAATCTTAGCATGTTTCATTTTATACTTCCTTTCTACTTCTTTATTATATATGCGTTGTACTTGGAATTTGGATTCCGGTTTTGCTTGTGTTTCTATCAAGACGATCATTAGCATCCCTTATTATCCATTCTAGGGTTATGTCCGAGAACGAGTCGATTCCTTTCTAAGTCTTAGCTTGTAAAGTGGTGATTCTCCTCCGAGGGTCGAGTGGTGCTTCGGCCGTATCTCGCTCCCGAGTTGATATTTATCCTTACTCAACTCCCCCACATCCCTTCCGCTTCGCTGCCACCAATTCCTCATTGCATGTCGCACCAACGATAGCCCTTAGATGTTCTCATTGTCGTTCCTTGTTGTCCAGCCCTCCTTCACATTGTCGCACCCCCAAGACAATCCTTCTTTTGATGTCCTGCAATCTCACTCATTCTCTGTCGTGTTGCCGCCCCGAACAACCATTCTCAATCGTTTTGTTGTTCCAGCCATCCAGGATCCTCCTTCCTACAGTCTTATGGTTGTTCAAGCCATCAGGATAGCCCTCCTTTGCAACTTTATTGCTATCTTTACCTTTCCCGACCTTTCAAGCCACCACTCCTTCCCTTCCCACGTGTTTCCGTCTCCATAATCTGCCCCCATACCCTTTCCACTAGTTGCTATCATCCGGAACAGCCGCTCCAAGTCAATATATGTTGCTTGCTTGTTGTCTAGCACCCAGGAAACCATATTTTGTTGTTTTTGCTTTTTGACCACCTCGTCCATCATCCCGCCACCTTCCAAAACCTCACCAACCACCTCGAGCACCACCGAATCCAACACTAGTCGCATGTCGTGTGTTGTGTGTATTGTTAAGTCTATTTCGATTTGTGAAATTGTATTTCCTTATTTTAAATCAGCAATAACATTTGGTTTTCCTATTGTTTATTGAGTAAACTCCAGAGTATCGCTTTGGTATCGGAGCTAATCTCCAGCCCTAATCTTATCTTAGTGTTTTAGCATCCACCAATATTGAACCCCACCTCCACACAAAAATCCTTCACTTTGTTGATTTTTTAAACCAATCACCCAAGAATTTTATTTCTCATCCTACATCATCCCTAAACACCCACCTCCATACCCGAACTTAAACCCCTACCACGCTACAGAAGAGATAATAATCGGACTTATCGAGGAAATATCACGATGTCGCATATGAGAAATCTATAAGAGATGTTCAAAAACCTTCTATAGAGTATGTGCGGAGGAAATCCTCCAACCGCAACGAGACTTACCGCAATCCGAAAGGGTCGCCCGTAGCCACAACGATGACATGTCAGATCGAAAGAATGCAGTAGATCCCTTGAACGAAGAAAATTAGAAAGATGAAGAACCCTTATCATGAAGAGTATGCCTAAAATATCAAACGAGTATGGATTTTGAAGTGAATATGAATTTGTCATATTTTGATGGTCACGTGGATCCTGACGAGTTTATCGAGTGGCTCTGGACAGTGAGATGTATCTCTGAGTACTAGGACTTTCCCCTGTACAAAATGGAAAAATTAGTAAGTTAAAGAAAAGTGTGTTGTTCTGGTGGAAAATTTTAAAGCACCGACGCCAGCGTGAGGGAATTGTAAGATCCCTACCGATTCAAAATGAAAAAGGGACATGAAGTGCCACTACTTATCGGTTCATTATCGATGAAATGTACGGACTATAAGTTCAAAAGTTGAGAGTAAACAATCTTGGATGACCGTCACACTTTACGGGCGAGTTGACCCTAAGATTGTGCAGCGAGAATACGCTTGAGGAACATCTAAGGTCCCGCCCGAGAAGAATCTAGTTTAGAGTGGAGAACATGTGGAGCCACTAGCATTCCCAAATCCATCCCAACCATAAAATATTTCAAGTGTCATGGATTTGGACATATTGAATCATATTGCACAACTAGATGAATGAGTCTATTTCATCGAGCAATAAGCGATTCGAAAATAGATAGTGATCGGTAAATGAAAAAGACGTCGAGATGAACCTCAACTTCGAAGCCAACGAAAAAGAGAGTCGATGATTCAAGAAGAGCACACGAGAAAGAATCCAACTAGATTAGTCGACGATGTTCTAAAAGATAGTGAGTATGAGATAATGGACGATTAGATAGAGTGTCGGATTGTGATGCCTCGAAGCAACATTATTACAAGCATTGAGATGAGCACTAACGAGTCGAAAAGCCCTAGAGTTTGAGAAGCGGTTGTCGAACAAGGGAAACCATAGATAAGAGAATTCATAATTTTCATATAATAGCCCACTGTGTTGCCCTATAGAGGAGATCCAACTTACCAAAGATGATAAACTTTTGAACAACTTCTAGGGAGACTATTTGAAGTCATTTGGGTATTAAATTCAATTCAGAGGTATATCCACCGACAGATGACCAAACATGATGGATAAAACACAGAATTGAAAATCGTCTGAGGAGTTTGGTGGGAGAGAAAATCCTATAATAGGATCCAGGTCCTACCATAGAAGAAGAAGAGGCCTCTTCTGAGAAGATATACTTGGTCCAGATTGTCATATATTTCATTCCTGAATTGATACATACTTATTTATAAAATACATTTGGAAGAGTACGAGGAGAGAAAAAAGACAATTATAAACTTGATGGCTCGAAGGCTTGGTTCGTGAGAATATCCATCCACATGCGGCTCCAACTACGTTTGTGTCAACGCCTGCAGAATTAACTTACGGGAAGATTATTCCATTTCTACTTGTTTCAAGCTGAGCCGACCTGACATTATATTATACAAGTCAAAAGCTTCTATGGATGAAGTTGAAGCTCACCCAACCCTGAGAGATTCACACATGGCATCCATAAGGAAGATGCGTGATAGCGTTTGAATTTCCTGCAATCAAAGAATGGACACAACATCCAGGTCGCGCAAACCAAACCTAGTGGCTCCTCTTTCAATTCTTCTCGAATTTTCGAGTACTATTCATTTTATCCTTCATTCCTTCTAGTCATTTCCAATATATGTGTTTTATAAGGGTTTAGATTTCAGTTTTGCTTTTGTTTTGCCATCAAAGCCGTTGGCGTCTTCCATTTTCCCTTCTAGGCTTGTTCGAAAGGGAGTGGTCTCAGATTGTATCATTTTAAGATGTAGTGATTCTCATCAAAGTCGAGTGGTGCTCCGGTCGTATCTCACTCCAGAGATGATATTTATCCTTCTCCAATTCTTCTGCATCCCTTCTGCTTCGCTACCACGCATTTCTCCTAGCTTGCAAGCTGCCCAGACAACAAACATTTGTTGTTTTTCATGCAATTCATTGTTGTCCAACTATCCTCCATGCTTTCACAACCCTCAGATAACCCTTCTTTTGCTTTCCCACAGTCCCGCACATTGCTCGTCGATTGTTTTGCTGTTGTTCCAGCCGTCCGGGACCATCCTTCCTATAGTCTTGCAGTTTTTCCAACCGCCGGGAAAGCCCCCTCCGCAACCTTACTGTTGTCCCTACCTTGCCCGACCTTGCCAGCCAAAGCCCCTTCCCTTCCCACACGTTGCCACCTCCAGATACCTGCCCCCATACCCTTCACTCTTGCTGCCATTATCCAGGACGGCCGCTCCACATCGATATATGCTGCATGGTTGCTGTCTAGAATCTGGGAAACTATACTTTGTTGTTTACTGCTTGTTGATCACCTCGTCCATCATCCCGCCACCTTCCAAACCCTTAATGACCACCTCGACCACCCTAGATACAACCCTAGTCAAATGTCGTGAGTCGTGTGTGTTGTTATTTCTATTTCAATTTGTGTGATTGTATTTCCTTATTTTAGAATTCAGTAATAATATTTGATTTTCTTATTGTTATTAGGGTTAACTCCGATTATCACCCCCTCCCTCCAACTCCATCTCCTCTTTGTCAAACCATGGAAGTTAAAGCAGAAGAGGAAGGCCTTAGACTAGCAAATTCATGCAATTAGATCTTCAACAAGGCTTATCTGATCAATGCTAAGCTTGCATCTAGATGAAACACTATATTTTTAGAATTGAGTCGAACTTGAGAAGCTTTCTCAAGCTCAGCTAATTTACAGACTTAAATTTTACATCTTATATTTAACAATATAATATCATAGAATTCACAGCTAAAATTAAATCCATAATTTTAAATTTTACAACAATATTACAGCTATACTGTCTTCCTCTATCATGACGAGTGTGAAAAGGAACTATTAAGCTTGATAAAAACCTCACTACTCATTTGTTCGTGACTCTTTTATATTAATTTATTTAATTAATTGAACAGGATTTTGGAAGATAGACATAGAAATGGATAAACCTAATTATTGACCTTCTCGTGTTTTTTTATTAATTATGTTTGTTCGTCATTAAGAAAGTAGCTCATTAAGAGAGCAATAAAATGCTCACTTAGTCAATGTTTGATAAAGCACCTTTTCACATTATTATGTTAACATTTTTTTTTTCAAAATTTCTTATTCGAAGATAATGAATATCCAGGATGGAAGTTTATGTTTATTTTTTTTTAAATTTCTTATTTGAAAATAATGAATATCCAGGATGGAAGTTTATGTTTAACAAATACTTATGTGGTCGAATTAATTTCAATTTTAATTTTTTATTCCATAAACAATTGAATTTTAAAAAATACACCAATTGAACCATATAGATTTTGTAAAACAAATATAAATGCGTATATTCAATAAATATGTCATAAGTTATTTTGAAGCTCATATGTAAATGCTTTAGGCTTGATTATGCTTGACTATAGTTCAGACATTATACAAATATGAATAAGAGCTTGTACAACATTGATAACTAAATCAAGTTTAAGATGAGATTAAACTAATTAAGAAGGTTAAAAAAAGAGTCTAAACAATGCAGTACCGATCTCAATTTGGTCCATTTACACATAAATTTTTTTATTGTTAGGAGTAATTTTGCAATTGGGACCATAAAAATTTAGTTAGGAACAAAGTCTATAATGCCAACTTATTATGTTTGATACATAGAAACATAAATAATTATTATTTGGTGTTATCTACAAGCATATCAACTAAAAAATGCCATCTTAACTTTGAAGAACCCTAGAATTTGATTATCAATGTACAACCTAAGACTTTTTATTCTACTAATACACTAGCCTTTTTACCCTCTCATGATTCTGATTAGTTTAATCTATTTGCATATACACGAGCTTGAACATAGCATCCACCTTTGAAGTTTCTCGAGCCTTATAGGTACAATAATTGAATTATGCCAAGCTCCTTCCACTTGGAGAAATAAGGAATCAAAGTGACGGTCGAATTTTGTTAGTTCACCCTACATGATTTTAAACAAGTTCCTTGGCCTTTACGAGCAGAATAGACCAAGTTGGATAATCATTCATATTTTATAGGCGTATTTACATACATACCACTCAATTCCTATGCATTTACATATCTAATACCTAAACTTTACATTTTACATTTAAACCACCAAAATATTTCATATCACATATAAAATGTAACAATTTTGACTTTTAAAAAGTGAAACATCCATTTTCGTGTACAGGTAAGGTGACATATAAGTTAAAATTGAAGATTATGCATTAGATATGTAATTCATAGGAATTGTGTCATATGTATGTATTCGCCTGAGTGCAAAAGAGGTAATACTCTTACCACTACAAGAATTGGAATAGAAACATATTAATAAATTGAGGCTATTTTGCAATGCATTTACCACAACCATCTTTTGTGCTACAGTTCTATCTACTATTGCTAGAGAATAAATAATAAATATTTTAGCACTCCTCCAGCCCTTCATCAAGCTTTTCCCATGGCATTTTCCATTTAAGGGAAATAGTGTGAATGTTGGAATGATAGTAAATTGTATTTATTTTAAGAGTTTTGAGGATTACTAAATATTAAATTTTGGGCTGCAATTTTGTTGCAAGTACAAAAATAGTTGTCTTGAGACCTCATGATAAATTAAGAAAAGAAGAATTACATACATACAACCAATTTCTATGTATTTACATACTTCAATTTTCACATACATGCCACCTTATTTATGAAATGAAAAGGTGTATTTCATCTTTTAAAAGTTAGTTTAGTAATTAGAAAATAAATACATAAAAATTTGGTGGTAAGTAAATATAGCATTAAGAAACTATAATCATTCAGGAAATTCCCTACTTACCTGCCGGTTAGTAGAGCTAATGTGTCGTGGTGGTACTCTAATATCCAAAATGGGCCCATCTGATTTAATATCTCCGCTCTTATTTCCCAAACAAGATTCGAATTCTTTCCACAATTTAAGAAGCTCTAACTTAGACCCGCCTGGTTCATAAACAATAGTAGCTACTACTGCTTCACCTGAAAATCACAAAAGAGAACAACGAAAAGAAGAAAAACAAGCTTCGTCAGAATCAGTATCTAGAAGTGCAAAGGAAATGATAGCATCATATTTTCATTTCACTCTCTTCAAAAATTATTTAACGGTCATTTACTGATACCGGAGTTAACCCAAGCCACAAAAAAAAAAAAAAAAAAATTACAATGACGATCCTTCCAAACATGAAAACAAACAGCAATAAACATAAAAAAGACGAACAAAGGTGATGACGCAGCTGGTGGCTGGCGGCTGGTAGGAGTTGGAGTGGAGGTGGTTGTGAGGGCAAGGGAGGGTTAGAAGAGTTATGGTACCAGTGGAAAACAGGTGCAAGGGGTTGACGGGCTGGCTGCTACGGTTAGAGGAGTTGACGTCAATTTTGAGAGGGTTGGAGGGCACCAGGGTGGACGCTGTTGATAATTGTGGGAGGAAGGTCGCAGTTTGGGGGCTGAGGGTGTTAACTGCACAAAAGGCCAAGGGAAGAGGACGAAACCGCGGTCAGCTTATGGGAGAGAGGGAAGCAGCTGCAAGGAGTTACAGGAAATAGGAAGGCTACGGTTGAGCAGCAGCCTGGAGGAAGGTTGTGGAGTGTGGGTGAAGTGGCAACGGAAGGCTGCAGGAAACAGTCCAAGTGGGCTCTACAGTAGCTGCAGCTGGGAGGAAGGATGGTGGTAGCGGAGGAAGGGTTGCGGCCAAATGGGGGGAGTCGAGGATAGTCCCCACCTCAGAGCAAGATACAGCCAGAACACCACTCGTCCTAGATACAATCCTAGAACACTAACGGTTGTCCTGGAAAGAATTCTTAAATAAACTCACAAAAGCAATGACTAATTTAGAAAACACGCATATAAATAGAGATACGATAGGTGGGAAATGAAAATAGGAGAGGGAGAATAATTCCGACCCAATGAAACGAAGGAGAAGCCATACTCCAGCTGAACCGGTTGGGGCTGAACGGTGCAGCTCCCATGCACCACGACGTGTACATACATACCACTACCACCCAATTCCTATGTATTAACATACCTAACACAAAAATTTTATCTTTTACATTAATACGACCTAAATCTTTCATATCACATAAAGAATATAAAAATTTTAACTTGTAAAAGATGAAATCCATCCTTTCATGCATAGGTAAGGTGACAGTATTTAGAATTAAAGTTTTGGTATTAGATATGTAAATTCATGGGAATTGAGTGGTATGTATGTAACTATTAAATATTGCGCTTCCTGAGACAGTAGTATCTCAGGTGTCTTGACAATTGGAAGCTGAATTTTTTTCCAAAGCAAAAGGAATATGGATATGGTATTGCTTGTCCCGTTTTGCTTTTCAGAATAAATGGCATTTAACAACGTAGATTTGTGCAGTAAAGCGTCCAGGGAAAAAGTTATATTGCATATGCATCTCCCTAATACTTACAAGTCTACAAACAAAACACTTGCAGAACAACCAATCCATACCTTTAGCGAATACATCTTTTCAAGTGAAACATGTTTATGTTAAGTGTGACAAGCAGCTGAAATCATCGAACTTCTAAAGTATATTGATATAAGCTTACCGCTGGCAATAATATACCACCCAATGTAGGGGTATTTACATATATACCACCCAATTCATATGTATTAACATATCTAATATATGACTTTAATTTTTTATATTAATACAACCCAAATCTTTCATATCACATCAAAAGATACCACTATTAACCTTGAAAAAAATGAAAATACATCTTTTCATGCACAGATAAGGTGGCATATATGTAAAAATTGAAGTTTAGATAAATACATGAATTGAGTGTTATGTATTTAAATCTTCCAAAATTCATCAAAAACCCAACAAAAGATAAAAGGAAGAACAAAAGAAAAGGAACACTAGTGTCCCCGTCCTTGGTTAACCAGCCAGCATTCTACCTAACAACAGAACTTCCTCTAAACATTATAAAAAAGTGAATAGAAAAGATAACCCCTTTATGTGTATATGAGCAAGAACGATATTGATGTGAAAAATAGTATATTCGTAGTCTTTACCCCTTTCTCTCCAGGTTTTACTTTTCCAATCCTTCGTTTCTTGACCTTTCTCCATCAATTTATCTTCACCTTTTGAAACTATGTCTGTGTCAACACACTGAGTATCTTGTCTAGCAGGATGCCATGAAAAAGAGCAATCTTTAGGGGATTTTGAAGATCTTTTGGCTGGATTGCTCTTCATAAGTTCCACCCAATCTTTTCCCGGCTTAATGTTACACTCAAAATCAACATCAGATGTTTTATCAAATCTAAAATCATTGTCGCTCCTCATAACATCCAATCCAGTATCATTTGTGACTGTGCGGCGGCATGACTTATCACTTTGCAAAACTATAATTTCCTCTTTTACTTCCCTACTTCCACTCGCCATATCTCTAGCATCATTGAAGCCTCTCCACAACCTGTATTCATGAGTAACGGGATGATCTGATGAGTTATTTGTATTGGAGGCTTTCTGCTGCGGAGACAGTCTTCTATCAAAATCACAGATTTCACTCCATTGAACTTTTACAGGTCTTACATTCATCCTGGATGAATATGAAAAATGAGATTCATTTGTCAATGATTCCAACAAAAATTTCAAATTTAATACACAATTGACTAATGTCATCAAGAAATCTCTTTGATCGTATTAAATGAATTTCTTCCTTCTCTGAATTTCTTCTTTGAAGCCATAAAATGAATTCCTTCTGAATATTTGGAAACACAGTTCATAATGCTTAGGTGTCGCCAAATGATGCCGCGACAAAAGAATTTTCGTATCAAATCAAAAAACTACAATCATATCAAGCATCTAAACATTGATTTTTACATTCATTACACTAAAAATTTTCATATCACATCAAAACTACCACTATTATCACCTTCTAAACGTGAAATACACATTTTCATGCACATGTAAAGTGCTATAAATGTAAAAAATAAAAGGTATTAGATATGTAAATACATAGGAACCTTGTGATACCTGTGTAAATCTTCACTCTTTCTAGTTCTTTGCATATTTAAATTTTTGAAATTACTTGATGATTTTAGACATGAATGATAGGACAACAGTAATAAAAGAAACATTTGTAGGAAGGATTTATAACCTCTTAAGCAGCATATTAGGGAGATCATGAATCTAAATATTAAGTGCTCCTGTTCTCTATTAGTATGAGCAGTAACAAAGGAGTTTTGAATTTTTTTCTCGAGTAAAGATCATTATTTTTATCCAAGTGATAAAATTTATCTCATTATTTCAACTATATGACCAAATTAACATAAATAATAAGGGTATTTCATTCTTTTTTTCAATTTGTCTAAAAAATTTGTTAATTAAATAAATAAGACGAATGGATCTGTGTGTGTGTGTGTGTGTGTGTATCTACACGTATGTATGTATATATATGTATGTATGTATGTATGTATGTATGTATGTATGTATGTATGTATGTATGTATGCATGTATATATTAATTTCTTTAGTTCAGATTTCACAGAAAACAAATTATTTCCTTAGAAAATAATATCGTAATATCTTTAAATCAAGATAAATACCGCTTAAATACAATGCAAATTTATACTGAACATATATAATATGAAAATTTTAACACGCTTTATTCATTCTCACTTGAAAATTATATCAGATGCTTTATATGCATATAATTCATAAAAGTAATTTCATGTAATATTATTTTCTCTTTTCATATAGTAATTTGAAAGAAAATACCCGAAAAATATATAGTTAGAAATTAATAAGTGCATCAGGTACACACATGTGTGCATGGTAGAAGAAAAAATATAAATACAGAAGTAAAAAAAATAGTATGTGCATTAAGTGTCCAGAAAAATATAAATACACAAGCATAAAAAAAATAAAAAAATACAAAAGCAGCCATCCATTTCAGCTTGGAATGTAAGCTAATAAAATAAATAAATAAAAAGCAGACATGCTTATATTGTGCAAGAATGTGCATTCCAATTTAGCAAAAGCACACAAAAAAATAAACATGAAGTTCCAAAAAAAATAGCTAACGCATCTTCAGCTAACATATCTTAGTACTATTCAATATTTATTAATATAATTTAACTTTTTAACAGCATGAATCTTTCCAATATGATGTGGGCAGCCTAAATTATATAAATATCATAAAATATCAGGCATGGACATGGCCATTCAGAAGATACATTCTTCATAGATTATACATATATATATATATATATATATATATATATATATATATATATATATATAACAAAATATTTATTAAGATAGATTATGCCATGTCTCTCATTGCTTCATTTTAGTCCATGTTTATAAACCCTATGTGGGTCCCTCAGTTAATCATGCACTTCAATGGGCCCTTTTGCGAAAAAATTTTGACACAAATAAAATTAAAATTCTCTAAATTACAAAAAATGCCCTACATTTGTATGACAAGTTGAAGGACAAAGACCAAGGATAGAGCTCTAACTTGCACTTCGGTAACTTATCTTCTCCAACAAACACGAGTTGTTCTTGTGCGCTATCTATTGCAGAAAAACAAGGCATAAAGTTCATGAAAAAGGCAAAATCTCATTAATGTGGTTTCAACAATGGTTTTCAACAGAAGCCACCTATTTTTAGGAACAATCTCATGGACATCTCTATTGTCTCCTTTTAAAAGAGGGAGGTTCCCATTTGAGTTCCAATAATCTCCTACGACTTTTAGAAAGTAATTAAATATTTCTTTGAAAAAAAATTGCTAATTATATGGTTGAATGGATGGTTTCCAAAGTTTCGCTCTAATAATATTTGTTAATCGAAATAAAGAAGATAATTTAAGATAAAATTAATAAATTTTCTGCAATACATATTTCAATTTTTTGAAAGTAGTAAATGATATATATAGTTTATTTGTCGATTTTTATAAATAACAAAACCCAAGGCTCCGCATTTACATGAAATATCTGGTCAAAAGAAGTCTAGTACTCATGAGTTATTCCCTTCATATCTTGATGTTTGCGACGAAGAAAACTATATTAGATATTCAATTTAAGAGTATGTAGTTTATGGAAAGATATCCTCATCCTCAAATTTTTTGTTTCCAACTTTGACAGTGTGCAGATTCCAAAATCCATTCATTAAGCTCTTGAAAATTTAGAATGGAGGGAAGCAGGTGAAGATGAGATTCAAGCACCGAAGCATCATGGCACATAAATTCTTACTAAACTCCATCAGGATAAATTAGTTGGAAGCAAATGGTTGTTTAACATCAAATACAAAAATGATGGGGGTATTGAGAGATTCAAAACTAGACTTGTTGCAAAAACTTTCACTCAAGCCTATGGGATTGACTATTAGGAGATCTTACATTCACACCAGTTGTCAAACTAAACACTATCAGAGTTCTCATTTTAGTAACAGTTAACGAGGAATGAGGATCGCAACAACTTGACATTAAAAATGTCTTCCTGAATAGGGATCTGGAAGAAGTGTATATGAAGATAATATCAAAATTTGAGAATGATTCCAACAAACACGTAGTATGCAAACATAGAAATCTCTTTAAGAGTTTAAACAATCGCCAAGAGCGTGGTTTGAAATGTTTTGCTAAAATTATGAGATCTGATTGATATTCTCAAAGTTAAGCTGGTCATAGTTTGTTCATAAAACACGATCCAGGGAGGTAAGAGTGTTGCTCTGATATTATATGCGGATAATATGATTCTTACTGGTATAATGAAAGGGGGATTCTAAAGATCAAAGAAGTGTTTGTCACTGAGTTTAAAATTGAGAACCTGGGAACTATGAGATATTCTCGAGGTATGGAGGTAGCAAGGTTCAAGAAATACGTGATTATATCACAGAGGAAATACATCCTACATCTATTAAAGAAGACGGGTGATTGGATGCAAGCCTATTGATACCCCAATGGATCCCAACAGAAAGTCTAATAGAGTAGAAGAAAGTGTATTTGTGGATATGAGAATATGTCAAAGATTGGTAAGAAAACTCATCTACCTATCACATATGAAGCCAGATATAGCATAATTTGTCAGCATTGTAAGTCAACAACGAATAATCCAAATGAAGAGCACTTGGAGATGGTGTATAGGATTATGAGGTTTCTCAAGAAGACTATTGATTATGAAACAACTTTTGAGAAAATAAAAAACAGAGAGGTAGAAGCCTACACTTACACAAGTTGGGCTGGGAAACTCACAGCCAGAAGGTCCATCACAGGTTATTGCTCTAATGTATGTGAAACTAAGGATATCTGGAGAAGTAAGAGGCATGATGTTGTTTCTAGAAGCAGTGTTGAATCAAAGTATAAGGTATTTGCCATAAAAATCTGTGAAGGGATCTGGATTCAGAAATTATTAAAGGAACTAGGGTGCGCTTTCAATAGGTCCATACAAATGTTTTATAATATTCAAGCAATCATCGTTATTGCCGAGAATCTAGTGCATCATGACATGGCCAAACATACTGAAATTGATGAGAAATTTATTTCAGAAAATGTTAGTGGTGGAATTATATAGTTAAGCTATATCCTAACACACCAACAAGTTGTTGAGAACTTCATCAAAGCTCTTCCTTTAAGCATCTTCTTAGAGTTCAATACCAAGCTTTATCTCAACAACATCTACGACTCAGCTTGAGGGGGGCAGTGTGGAGAGTTCAGAAGTTTGGCTCCTCTCCATGGTGGGTCGGTCGACCCTTTCACAAAATCATGAAATGATTTGATTGGGAATATCTTTAGAAACACCTTTATTCGTTTAATTCACTTCCTATTTTATGTTTCTTTATTTTTTATTTCAATATTATTTCCTTTTTTAATTAAGAGTATATATTTTTGGTAACTTTGTAAATTAGGAGAGATTGGCTTCTCTATATACATATATGGACCCCACATGTGAATAACGGATTGAAGTTTTTTTTCTCCAAAAGTTTGCTTTCTACAAAGGTTAGCAGTCAAAGGAAATTGTGAAACCATTTTACATGATTAAGTGCCAAGCTTATAAAAATAACGTTGACCCTCATATATATTTCACAAGACAAATTGATTGGGCATGACTCCTCCACTGCATTTAAAAACATCGAGATTACCAAAAGAGTGGTCTTTTATGATCGCATAGAACAAGCACGGTGAAATCAATATACTGCCATGTGAAGTGCTCAATTTGAACCTGAAACATTTTGACCATCGTCAAAGTTGCTCAAACAACCTCTGATCGCAAAACGGACTTCGTGAGCGCATCTGGAACATGAAAATTTTCCAAGGAGAGGTATAATGTGATTGAAAGGAGCGAGTACGATGAAAACAATAGGTTGACAGCACGACGTGTGTAATTTAGACCTCATCTTGATAGTCACCAAAAGCTGCTCAAATAGCCTCCGATCATGAATCTGATTGCGTCATTGCGTCTGAAACGTCCAATTTACCTAGAAAGGACACCTGCATTGATGGGTCTTCGTGCATAAATAATCGACATGTAGATCAAGACGTTTAAATTACAAATAAAATAAAAAAAAATAACATTTTGTTAAAGCCTTCCTTTACTTTTCCTACAAGCCATTGCCTATCCCTATGTTACCCATGCCTCTGTTGCCCACTTTGCCCGACCAAATAATGCCACTTGTATTTTATTTATATTTTATAAAAAAAAATCAATTAAATGTTACCTAATCTCCCTCTCTTACCGCATACACAACAACTCAAAGCTCTCGCCTCTATCCGCTTAGAACTCCCCTCTTCCTACTGCTCCTCCCTTCGGCTAACTCTTCTCCGGTGGCCACCTCCAACCAAACCGTCTTGCTAATTCTCCTTCCTTCCCACGGCTCCCTCATCACACGGCTAAAAAGACACTAATATCCTAACTCCTTTCGCATGTTTCCTCTCTCGCTCGCAGCCCCAACTCGCCTAAGCTTCTCACGTGAAATACTCTCCCCTTTCTTCCTTTCTCCGTCTCTACTCCACCGAAATCTATTTCTTACCCTTCATCAACTCCTCACTGTTGATGACACCACCAACCAACCAACTTCAAGCGAAAGCTTCCTTCTCCCACTGCTTTCCTATCCTTTTTCTCACACACCAAAGCCCTCTCTGTCATCCCCACCCAGATACTCACCAAAATTGTCCCCCTAGCTCCACAACAGCCGAAATTTCTGCTGCTCCTTCTCAATACAACCCTCACGCTTACCAAAACCTACTCCATTTTCTTCCCCATTCCTTCTACTACCTGAAAACCCTCTACAGCAACTTAAAGCTTCACTTCGATTGGTGCCAAAGCCTTCCACCTTACTGCTCTTCAATCCATGAGCATCAAGCCGCTACTTATTTCATATTAAGGTAAAGTTAAATAGAAATGAGATTTACTATTCCATAAGATTTACAATTTCCTCCAAGTTATAACTGCATGGGCGAAAAATGGGATTCAGATTTCTTTAAATCAATGGCTTGCGTTTTAGCTATATTGCTGGAGAGAAAATAAGATTTATAATTTGTGGGCTTTAATGCTGACATATATGGCTATATTTTGTAATGGGAGTTCATTGTATAGGCCAGAGAGAATAATGTACTTGAATATATTGTCACGAAGTTCGTGTAGGTCCGCCTAAATCATTACTTCACCGCACGGAAGGTATAACACTCGCAATTCTTGAGACTTCTCGCGACGCATTTGGCGCATCAATCGGAATCCTATACAAACTTTTCTTGGCATGGTAGGGTGAAAATCGTACGAAACACTCGCAATGTGGTGGGCAAATCATAAGGCTCCTGAAATTTTTATTTAGGCTCGTTTTATGCGTCAAAGGGAGCCCTATACACGCTTTTCTTAGTGTGGTAGGATGAAGCTCGCACGTGACGATCGAGACGTGATAAATAATTCATAACTAAGTGCCCAAACATATTTTTGACAAGATGGAGAAATATGTTGCAGGTGCCCGAGATTGCAGGGTGACATGCGTACACGCTTTTCTTAGCGTGGCAGGTGGTATGTTGCATTTTTGAAAGCCCGTACACGCATTTCTTTGCGTGGCAGGATACACATATTTTTTGTCACGGTGCAAGCCACCCATACACGTGTTTATTGGGGTGGTGGGCAGACCCGGACTCCCAATGCAGCCTCAAAATGGGGGATGACGCCGAGAGACTGTCATAAGTTCGTACAGGTCCGCCTAAATCATTACTTAACACTCGCAATTCTTGAGACTTCTCGTGACGCATTTGGCGCATCAATCGAAACCCTATACACACTTTTCTTAACGTGGTAGGGTGAAAATCGTACGCAGCACTCACGATGTGGTGAGCGAATCATAAGGCTCCTGAAATCTATATTTTGGCTCGTTTGACGCGTCAAAGGGAGCCCTATACACGCTTTTCTGAGCTTGGTAGGATGAAGCTCGCGTGCGACGATCTAGACGTGATAGATAATTCAAAACTAAGTGCTCGTATACATTTTTTTGACGCAACGGAGAAATATGTTGCAGGTGCTTGAGATTGCAGGGGTGACATGCGTACACGCTTTTCTTAGCGTAGCGGGGGTCTGTTGCATTTTTGAAAGCTCGTACATGCCTTTCTTTCTATGGTGGGATACACATCTTTTTGGTCGTGGCGCAAGCCACCCATACATGTGTTTATTGGGGTGGTGGGCAGAACTGACTCCCGATGCAGTCCCGAAATGGGGGATGACGCCGAGAGACTGTCCAAATATTGTCAGATTTTTATCTGAGAATCGATCGGAAGAAAGAGTTGGACATGAAATTTCTATAAATGTGTTATTTTTTGCAATTTTTAAAACATAGTTGTCAGCATTTTTGTTAAGACAACAGTTTGGAACAAGTTTGGAGTTTTCGGTCAAACAATGGAAATGATTTGCATGAAACAATTAATGATTAGAAGATAAGAAAACAAAGTAGATAGAAGAAAACATGGTTAGAAGTTCCTAAGCTACATATTAAATGTGAAATCAAATGAAGCTCCTAAGCTACATATTAAATGTTGAAATGATTACTTGAATCATCTTAAATGATAGGATTAAATATAAATATAACCTACACCACTCACAGAAGACTCGACGACTCGTTAACGAGCTCAAACAAAACTTGTGTGCGTGTTGGAGGGTCCGCCTGAACAACATAATTTCAAATATGCAATAGAAGTCCAGAACGCCTTCATCGCCACTGGAACCGCACCCCCAAATACACGAGCGGCCATAATGTGAAGTTGAGTCATTAAATGAAAAAGTTTGCACTCATTTCAATTATAATATGTGTGTACAAATAATTATAAAATCTCCTAAAAATCAAATAAATCAACAATATAAAACACTTGCATGTGCTCCGAAAAAATTCCTAAGTTCTTAAACTTCTTCGTTCGAGAATACTGTGCGAATCAAACGCATGCTTAAGTTAATAGTCAATTTAAATGCACACAATTCAAAATACATTTTCGATTACCAAATTCAAATCTATGTAATTATGTATGCTCACGAATGGCCTGTCTTGCTACAGGGCGATGTCCTAAGTCCTATAATTTAACCAATCTGCTCCTCATTCCTACATGGAATGGAGTCGACGGGATTGAGGCCCCACTGAGCCAGTCCGATCCTCCTACTTACGAGACATGACTGATGCTTTAAATGGTGTAAGTTATAATATTTCTGATGATGGTCTAGTTGACTGAAAATTCCAACCGGATAAGTATTTTCAAAATCAAATCTCAGAGACTATACATACATATAATTATTTTCAAAATCAAATCTCAGAGACTATACATACATATAATTATTTTCAAAATCAAATCTCAGAGACTATACATACATGACTGATCCTCAGTAAGTAGGACAGAGTCAACAAGGTTTAAAGATATCATTTTTCGATGATGGCGAGTTGACTGAAGATTTTAATCTGAGGTGACTATTTTCAAGATTAAGTCATTTAAATATGTACAAAAAATATATACTACGAACCCGATACTTTGTAAGCAAGACAGAGTCGACAAGGTTCAAGAAGATCTTTCCCAGATGATGGGTATACTCATTGCACATCCCAACTGAAGGGATCTATTTATAAAAGCCAAAATTTCAAACCATAAAGTCAATAAAATAAGCAAAAGAAAAATTTATCACTAAAAAGCTGAAACAAATCAAAACTAACTCGACCCTCCGCAACTGTTTGTCGAGGTGGACAAATCTATGACTGACTCGAGCTCACAAAGAGTCAATGTCATATCAAGTATACTACTAAATTCATGCTCAAAACAATTTTGAGCCAATAAGGACGTGGCCCGAGTCTTTTATCTGTGTGATATTGTCGTCAAATGACACCACAAAGAAGCGGTTATAACCAGAGCACTCTGACTTGGTGTTTTGCGTACCAAATGACACCACTATATTTTGGTCATGGTTTTAGTTTGTATGTTCCACAATGAGAGTCTGCTCTTTTGAGTGTTGAATCATAGGATATATTCGATAGGGCAAAGAGCCATCTGTCAGCTAAGGTTGACTTAGATTAGCCCCCTTAGACAAACATTCACCCCAGGTCTACAAGACCCCTTGGATGAAGCAGCCCATGGCTACCAACGATGATCCTTTTGTCAAGTTGGGTCAACCACCTCCACTGACTAAGTAGACCCGGGACAATGACAACTCGCGATGACGAAACCATGGAATTTTGATCGGGTTCGTCATCGTTTCCCTCACAATCCGCTTCAAACTCACAGGGATAATTTTTATAATTTAAAATTTAAAATTTGTTGTGACTATATGTTTAAGTTCGAATATTTAAAACCTAACAACTAACCTTAATCGAAAGTGTTTTTCGATTATCATGAATAATTAATCATAGGGGCTTGAGCCTATGGAAAATCTCAAATCCCATATATTAAAGTCCTCGCAAAATGAGGGTGAGCAGTGACTTATCTACTATCTTATCTACCTTCTGAAATTTGACCCGAAACTTAACCAACACCCGCGTTAAGCTTTCGATGAGAGTCTGGGGATGCCTTTCAAATTTTCGAAGCCCACAAATAATATGAGACAAAGTCACTACCAAGATAATGTTGAATGACATAATAAAATTAGGGACAACTAAATTTATAATTACTGGATAAATTATAAATTGAGTGAATAATGGTATGCCACAACTAATACCTGTGAAATAAAATAAAGCGAAAATTATACAGCACACAACAATGTTAGGCTCATGTATTAGGCATTTAGGAGAATCTCCTTTTACCATTGACTATAAATATAAAGAGCATACCCAATAGGTCCTTGAAGCATACCAACGCCATTTAGCATACAAATGAAAACAGGAAAAAAATTTTGCAAATTTGAAATATGTAAATAATAACCAAATGTATTTCAACTAAAAAATGTAGCGACGTGAGGAAAAAAAAAAAAAAAAAGTAGTGTGTGTGTGGAGAGGTGCATGCTAAAAAAAAACCTAAATGTTTAGCCATTCCTGTTCACGTTAATTAAAAATAAATCAAACTTTTCAATTTTTGCTGTGCAAGCTACAGTGGGTGTGGGTGATCAAAGTAAATTAATCATCAAATGTTTCAAACTCATTCGTTCCATAACCTAAAAAACAAAATCGAATCAACATTTAATAAGAAAACAGTTAAAAGCAAAGCTTTTTTAACTTTAACTTTATAGTCCGAAAAGAAATAGAAGGTGGTTGTTAATTCAAATTTGTCCATGAGCAATAATAGAGTTTTATTGAAAATGATGATAAGAGACGAGAAAAGAGGAAATGACAAGAAAATAAATCTACCGGGATAAGCTCTATGATTTCACTATATTGCTAAAAAGTAAAAGACTATAGCAAGGTTTTGAAGGTATTGGCTCACCTTCAGACCTCCTAGTTATATGCTAGAGTCAAGGCATAGCGTTATAGAAAGAGCAATATTTAGGTGATATAAGAAAAATAAACGAAATAACTGTCTCAAAAAGAGTCTAACTACTCTACAATCATTTCATTACATGTTGAGTTCTACACTTAAGGTGAATCCATATGAAGCAACTAACTAAATTCATCGAGGTTGGTCAGAGTTTGGTGAATAGCAATGATGTGTTCTGAAATGACTTCACCTTATAGGACTTGAGGTTGAGTTCCCTGGTTGAGTAGGGCAAGTGACTTTGAAGCCTAGGGCAACTTCTCTTAGTTAACTTTGAGGTCAAATATGCTAGTATTGATGGCTTTGGCGAGATTATCCTAGCACCTCTAGTGTAGTGATCCCTCTTAGAAAGCAGGCTGGCCTTGCACTTGGCCCGTATAGATCAACAAGGCTGATCCATACCGGCCTGGGTGAATTTGGATGTGAAGAGGCAATAAATAATTGGAAGATTTACATAAATAACATTTAATTCCAATGCATTTACCTATATAACACCTAAAGTTCAATTTTTACATATATGTCATCTTGTTTATGCATGACAATATGTATTTCAAATTTTAAAAGTTAAAATAAAGGTATTTTTTATGTGATATGAAAGATATCAGTGGTATAAATGGAAAGAAGTAAAGTTTGGGTGTTAGATATGAAAGTACATAGGAATCACGTGGTATGTACATAAATGCCCCTAAATAATTTCAGACAATGATTATAACAACTTATCATCTTGTTCCAATAGCATAGAAATCTCCATTATTCTCAATAACAACGACAACAACAAAGCCTTAATCCCACTAAGTGGGGTCGGCTACATGAATACTTTTTCTCCATTGCATCCTATTTAGTGTCATATTTTCATTTAGTTCTAATAAATTAAGATCATTTTTTATACAATAAGCTCAAGTCTTCCTAGGTCTAACTCTGTCATTCTTAACATAAGTCGGATCTAAAACATCTACTCACCTAATTGGATCATCAGATGGTTGACGTTTAATGTGACCAAACCATCTAAGGTAACTCTCTAATCTTGTGCGTCACTGGAGCTACACCGACCTATATTCATTTCGCATTTTGTCTCTAACTGTAAAGCCGCTCCTCAACCTAATCATTCTCATCTCGACAACATTTAACTTAGTGTTATGCTTCCCTTTTAAAGGCCAACATTCAACACCATAGAGCATAACAGGTTTCACCACCATCGTATAAAATTTTCCTTTCAGTCTAAGCAGTAATTTTCTATCACACAATAGACCCGAAGCATTCCTCCACTTCAACCAACCAACTTCAATTCTACTATTAACATCCCCATCTATATCATGATCGCTTTGAACAATAGACCTGAGATATCTAAATCGATCACACCACTTAATAATTTGATCACCCAAAGTTACACTTATTTCACTAGAGCTACTATTACTAAAATTACATTCCATGTATTCAATTTTAGTTCTACTCAAATGAAGGCTTTTAGATTCAAATGTAGAACTCCATAATTCAAGTTCTTCCTGAGTTTTTTCTCTCGTTTTATCCACGAGAAGAATATCATCAGCAAAAAGCATACACCAAGTCACATCCTCTTGTAAATGTCCACTGAGACCATCCATAACTAAAGCAAAAAGAGATGGGCTTAAAGCCGATCCCTGATGTAAACCAACAGAAATAGGAAAAAATTTGGTCAATGCTCCTTCAGTCCGAAAACAAGTAACAGCTCGAGTATACATATCTTTAATGACTCGAATATAAGTCATATCAACACTTCTCACTCAAGGACTCTCCAAAGGATATCTCTAGGAACCTAATTGTAAGCTTTTTCTAAATAAAAAAAATCAAATGTAGATCCTCCTTATTATACATGTACTTCTCCATCAAACCTCTCAATAAATGTATAGCTTCCATAGTAGACCTGCTCGGCATAAATCCAAATTGATTGTGAGAAATCTTGGTAATACGTCTTAACCTATGTTCAATTACCCTCTCCCATAATTTTAAAGTATGACACACCAATTTAATTCCTCTATAATTTGCACACTCTTGTCCATCCCCTTTATTCTTAAAAATGGGACCAAAAAAACTCTTCCTCCATCCTTTGACATCTTTTTACATTTTAAAATAATATTAAAAAGTTTAGTAAGCCAAGAAATTCTCAAATCTCCTAAATATTTTCACACTTCAATTGAGATATCATCAGATCCTACAAATTTTCCACCCTTAGTTTTCTTTAAAGTCTCCTCAACTTCCTTTTTACTAATGCGACAGAAAAAATGAGACGTTTTATTATTATTAATGATATTAAGATCACAAAAGTCGATCGTATTTTTAGAAACTATATTAAAAAGTTTATCAAAATAACTCACCCACCTATATTGAATATCTTTTTCTAAGAAAAGCACATTTTGATATTCAACTTTAATACACTTTACTTGAGTTAAATCTTTACTTTTATTTTCTATTTATCTGACTATTTTATACTTATATTTTTCATCCTCCTTAGTATCCAACATGTCATAAAGATCACTAAAAGCAGAATTTTTAGCGTCACAGCTTGTTCTTTTAGACTACCTGTGAACCGTTTTATATATTCCTCTGTTCTCTAAACTTTTACATTTAAAACAATTTTTATAACATAACTTCTAATATTTTATCTTTTCTTACACATTATTATTCCACCACTAACTATTTCTATTTATAGAAATTTTTTCTTTTAATTGTCCAAGTACATCTTTTATCATTTGTTTATTTGTTACTTTTTTCTCACATAGTATTTACTTCTTCATAAACATCCAAAATTTTTAAATCTTGAATTTTACTTATAAAAATAATTTTATTTGTGTCTTTTAGGTACCCCCATCAAATTCTACGATGATAAATCATCGTATTCTTTATTTTACAACTCATCTTAAAATCTAAAACTAATAATCGACATTGGGTACTTAAATCCTCACTTGGAATGACCTTACAATCTCGAAGACTTCTTTTTCTCATAAGAAAATAATCAATTTGTGTTTTATTAGATTCATTCTTATAAGTAATAAGATGTTCATCTTTTTATTTGAATAAAGTATTAGTAATAACCAAATCATACGCTAAAATAAAATATAATATGGCTCTACTTTATTCATTAATTGTTTTTTAACCATAGACACCATTAATATTTATGAAATCTTGTACTATTGTACCGACATGTCCATTATCTCTTCCAATAAAAATATTTTTTTCAAGTTTTATCAAGTTTATTAAGTCTTCTAAGTCATTCCAGAATTTCTCTTTATAGTTTATATATAAACCTATTTGAGGAGCATAAGCATTTATAATATTAAAAATCCTAGTATCAATAATAATCTTAATTGTTATAATTCTATCTCCAACTCTATTAATTTTCACAATATTATATTTTAAACTCTTATCTATAATTACACTTATACCATTTCTAGTGCGACTCTTACCAGAATACCAAAGTTTAAAACCTAAGTTACCAATCTCCTTAGCTTTTTCTCCAATCCATTTAGTTTCTTGAATACATAAAATATTTATCTTTTTATGAATCATAATATCAACCAATTCTATTAATTTACCATTGAGAGTACTTATATTTCAATATTTTATCTTAATACTAGTATCATTGAATAACTTCTTTACTAGCATCTGTTCGTAATTTGGGAACTCTTGCTTATTAGACGCTAAACCCGGGTACCGTGTAACGGCCCTTGCACACTTGTCACTATATTCAGGTCATACAGCGTGTCGCTTCCAAGGGATGCCTCAGCACTTACACAATGATCAAAATGATTCATGTCTTGATTTTTTCGACAAGTTTTAAGCTAGTTGTCGACTACATAACGCAACCCTCCACTTTTCACATCCGGGCTTGAGACCAATGAATGACAATGTTAACTATTTCTTAATAAAAGGAAAAAAAAAACCCTAAATTGCAAGCAAACCTCTCAAAAAACAACAATAAATAACTAATCAAAAATAGGAAAATTTGAAACACAAATCCATCGTTTTATGTACTACTAAAATCCTAATACACTTATTTTTTTTCTCCTACTTGAAGAAGAATTTTCGAAACAATATATATATATATATATATATATATATATATATATATATATATATATATATATATATATATATATATATATATATATAAAATTAGCTGCAGAAATAGCAGCAATATATAGTACTGTCTAGCTAGAATAACTGGATAAATCGAGCAAAACATTTACATAACATTGTAGCAGATTAATGAGATATATTACTAGAGAAATATGCATTTGCCAAGAGAATTCCTCGTTAAAAATGGCATAAAAATGTTAATATAGAGAAGCTGAAAAAAATTGGGAAATAATTGAGTAAAGTATCAAGAAAGAAAATGTGGTGCATGGGGAGCAAGATCCAACTAATGATCCCCCGCAAAAACTACTTTTATCTCATTTCATCGCTCCTGTTTCCTGGCAACGTGAGAATAATATCTAAATCAGAGGAAGACGAGAGCTACAACCAACAATAACAATAGTCCACTTAAATTGCTTGATTTTAATACTGGTTTTCCATTAAATTTATATCAATTCCATGCTCATTTATCAAAAATCCAGTAAAATAGACTCGAAAATAAACGCATGAACAAAAATATACAGATCCACTTCGATTGACAGGTGACGACGTGAAAAACGACGGAATGAGTGAAGGATTATGACCAAGATGCAATATACGAAGGTAATAGGAGAATCGCCGGTTGTCGATCATGACACTGAAGAAATGTGAAAGAGAGCAGAGACCGATGGTAACGTAGGTGATGCTCGGTAGCAGAATTAGAGCAGGATTTAATAACAATTTAGTTATTTAAGCAGAAATTAACCGAATCCTGCCGAAAAGCAAAAAAATGACATTTAAATCCAGTTTTTCCTCTGTTTCGCCTAAATCCAGGATTTAGCCCATTGGAAGACGGATTTAGGGGATTTTAAGAAGCTGAAACGCATGAAGGCGGGTGGAATGAAGAATGTGAAAGACAGGGGTTATCTTACTCGATGGTTTCCGGTAGGAGCGGAGCGGAAGAAGGAGAAAGATTGTTCGGATGTCTTTATACGCCGCGATCCCTTCGCCGCCTTCCCAGCTACCTCTAATGGCGATTGTTTAGGGTATAATCAGGAGAGACGGGAGTTAGACAACTTACAATTTACGAGGGCGAGGCGAGGGTTTTGAGAAAATATTATATCATGACTCCTACTGGGTACAGATAGAGTTACGTGCAGACTCTAATTAAATCATATCATGTGACGCTGACAGAAAAAAAAATCATCCAATAATACAGGAAATATTTCTCCCGTATTATTTTATATTATTCATGTGTTCTTATGTGTTATTCATGTGTTATTATAATAACATGAATATTCTCAAAAAAGAATAACTCATGAATAACACACAATAACATCTTAATAATACACAATAAAACCTGAATAATGCGGAATAACACAGAGAAATATTCTCTGCATTACCGGGTTTTTTTTTCACACTCCATGTGATGTGATTTCATTGAACTTCGCATATAACTTTACGTGCGGAATCGTGATGTAATATTTTCTCTGACGGTTTAGGGGGAATAAGTTGGTGGGTTTAATTTTAATTTTATTAAAGTTGATTTTAATTAATTTAAGTTAATTGATTAATAATTAAAATTTAATTAGATGTAATCAGATAAATTTATATATAACTATTTAATAATTAATCAACAAAAATAAATTTATATATTAAATTTTACTTGGATCATAAAATTATAATAATTATTAATTCGTTTAATAAATAACTAATCAATTGTCAATTAGTGAATATTAATTTATCCTTTAATATAATTAGTTTAATAAAGCTATTATTTATGATTAATTAGTTTTATAAATACTTAATTGATTATTCATAGAATTGTAAATTAAAGAATTTAAATTTAATTTAATTAAGATTGATCATGAACATATTTTGTCATTAGGCATGAATCTCGGGACATTCAACGCGAATCTCATAATATTTTTTCAACAAAAAGCATACACGTTCAAATTAAAAAACTTTCAGAACTCTTATTTCAGTAAATTTATAGTCAAACTGACCAGCTCGATGAGACGAGCAGAATCATAAGAAAATTGGTCTAATCTGAGTCAAATCAAACATGAATCAAACTGCTAAACCACTTTTAGAAGCTTAGATGACTCATTGGAAGGTTAGGTGGATTCCAATTCTAACAAATTAATAATCAAATTGAGTGCCTCAATGAGACGAATCCAACGAGCCCAAGTTCGCTCAATTCTGACATCATTAAGGCATTAAAATGTCAACAATACATCTTCTTATCGTAGTAATCTCTCAGAGTCTTTCAATTGAGTGGTTCAAATTTTTTTCTTATTTGCATGGAGACCAATCAACATACTTTATAAATAGAGTCCAACCCAATGTATGAAAGGGAACATTGACCTTGAACCAGAGGAAGAGTTGGACCTGAACCTAGTTAGAGAAAAAGGCATTGAATTCCAAATCGTTCCAGACCAAAGACCAGGTGAACGCTCTCCGCTCTCGCATTCACTGACCAATGTCGACCACTGCTCGTCGGCCACCGTCGACCACTACTCGCTGGCCAACGTATGCCACTACTCCCTGGCCACCGTCTATCACCCCTTATTCATTACAATGAATATCTTCATGAAGTTATGATGTATGTTGTGGAGTAACGAAGCATTATACCTAGTAAAGACATTATTTAAACTCCAATTATTTTTAGAAATACTTAATTAATGATTCACATAATTATAAAAAAATAAAAAAAAATTGAGTTAATTAGGTTTGAGATGTCATCAACAAAATTTGTCATTCGAGACGAATCTCACGGCGATTAGCATGAATCACACAACATTTTTTAGAAAGAAATATTTAAACTCAAATTAAAAATCATCTAGAACTTTGATTTCAACAAACATATAGTAAAACTAATTAGTTCGGCAATGCAAACAAAATGACATCAAAATTTGTCCAATCAAAGTAAAATCAAGCCCAAGTCAGACCATTAAATCACTTTTAAAAAACTTGAGTGGCTAATTGGAAGGTCAGATCGATTCAAAATTTGCCAAGGTTATAATCAAATTGAGTTCCTCGATGAGATGAATCTGACGCGTTCAAGATAACTCAGTTCTAATATCATTAATACACAAAAATATCCACAATACATTGTATGATCGTAGTCTTCTCTATGGATCATCTAATGGAGTGATTCATATATTTTTTTTCTTATTTGCCTTGATACCACTTTCATGCTTCATAAATTGTCATATCCTCTTCATGAAAGGGGATCAAGGCCTTGAAACAGAGGAAGAGACGGACCTAGACACTGTTTGAGAAAAAGGGGTTGAATTCTAGTGTCGTTTCAGATCGAAGACCCGTTGAACACTCCTCGCTCCTGCACTCACCGACCAACGTTGATCACCGCTCATCGGCCAATGTCAAACACTTCACGTTGGCCATTGTCGATTGCCCCATACTCACTGCAACGAATGCCCTTAGGAGTTGTGACACGAGTTGCGGTGTAATGAAGAATTATATGCGGAGTAAATACTGACTTTAGAGAGTAACGAAGTACCATGTAGAGTTAAGACCAACTCTGTGGAGTAACGAGACACCCTACAAAGTAGTGCATCATCCTGAATACCATGTAACGACAGACCTCAAAGAATGTGCACTGAAATC
Source organism: Papilionanthe hookeriana x Papilionanthe teres (assembly GCA_022702705.1). Classification (NCBI taxonomy): domain Eukaryota; kingdom Viridiplantae; phylum Streptophyta; class Magnoliopsida; order Asparagales; family Orchidaceae; genus Papilionanthe; species Papilionanthe hookeriana x Papilionanthe teres. Next base: position 99,901,389 of record CM040429.1, on the reverse strand, counting down.
CCCCGCAACTACTTTCAACAACAACCTCTCCCGACCATTGTATAATAAATCTTTCTACATACAACGATTCTACTTTAAGGAATTGTGTAACCGTTCCCCGCCTGTCGAATAAGAGCTTCTATATATAAACTTATAGTGGATCGTTTTGACTAGGACATGCCCAATCATTGTTCTATTTTTGGGTTTTCCACGTAAGAACCTTATGGTGACTCTACCTGTCACTTCAATTAAGTTTGCTTGTGTGTTGGACTTTCATGCAATACTAAATAATCACAATATCATCGTGAATCTTCCGACCTGCAACAGCTTGGTGTCATCTATAAGAAAGATAATCCCACTACTGAAGGACTTGCAAAGCTTGTTGGATGAACACCAAACACAATACTCACAAAAATGAAGCATCTCGCTCCATCACTCATTATTTCATGGGATAATCACGAAGCCAATGATGTTAAGCCTCCTCCTCTTTCCATCATAGAAGACATTATCCTGCCGGGGAATGCACCTCAGGTTCCTCTTTGGATGGTCGAGTGCATAAGATGGAGTCTTAGAATGAGGTCATTCAGCTCCTATATGAGGCTTGGTAGTAGATGCTCATACAGCTGGATGGAACTTGCATACCAACAGTTCAATAGTCAACTGGAAATGGCCTACTCGAGCACTCGTAATGGGCTCCCTTGGTCACTCTTCAATGCAGTGAGAAACTTGGCCCCGCCTCATCTTGATACCACTCATAATAGCTCATTCTGTGACGAGCTACCACATCTGGTTCAAGAAGAGTTCTCTATAATGAATAAGAGTCGCTTCACTACTCGTCATAACTCCCAAAAGTCTTCTCCCTTGGACAAGGCGGTCCTTCAACACCCCATCCTAGTGGCCTTCAGGCTCCTTAACATTGGTTCTCATAAATGGGTAACAAACCCTTATGAACACGTCGACTATTATCAAAACATCATGCACATTCAATGTGTATTTTATGTGCTTCTCTATTAAGTATTTCCTCCCACTCTCAAGAGTTGAGCTTATACTTGGTGCTACTATCTCCTAGGAGGTATCTCCTAGGAGGCATTGCCCATACCTTCAATGAGATTACCATGTTATTTGTGAAAATTCATAGAGAATAGGAAGATCATCAAAGATTCATCTCCTTTTAGAAATTGTCATAATAAGGGATAATCACTTAATGAATACTTCTACAGATTCTCTATTGAAGCTCATTAGATTCTAATGGTCGATCTTGAATAACTAAGGAGAGTCTTTCTCAGAGGGCTTTGCTTAGGGTCACTCTTAATCTCTATAAAAAAAACTCTACCCTCTTCATTGAAGAGGACATAAATCTTGAACCAGAGAAAGAGCTAGACTTGGAGCTCGCTTGAGAGGAATGACTTGAATTCCTCGTTCTAGATCGAAGACCTGACAAACACTCCCTGCTCTTACATAGTCGACTACCACTCGCCACTCACTATCAACAACAGTCGACTACCCTCTGCTCGTTGCAACTAGGGGTGTACCACTCACCATCAACAACAGTCGGCTACCCTCTGCTCGTTGCAACTAGGGGTGTAAACGAACCGATCGCGAACGAACAGAGCTAGTGTTCTTGTTTGAAATGTTCGAACATATCACTGTTCGTGTTTGGTTTGTTTAACGAAAAAAATTATTGATGTTCGTCTCATTTGCTTATCGAACGAATCAAACACGAACTGTTCGCGAATAACGAGCTTTTTTGACAGCCCTGGCTTTGATAGCATACTTCTTCAAAATGAAGCAACTTAATCAGGAATTTCATACACATCAGGTAATCCATAATTCCTCAAATGAAGCAAACCGAATAAGGCATTTAGGGTTTTGTTTAAGATTTTATTTTAATACATAGTATAATATATTAATTATAATATTATAATATTTATATTAATATAATAAATACTATAATATTATTATTGTTATTAATAATTTATCATATATTATAATTTATAGAAGTTTAATTATTTAAAATATGATAAATTTTTATAATATATAATTATTTTTAAAATATCATAAATTTTTTATACATAATTATTTTATATTATTTTATATGTCGAACAATAATGAAACGAACACAAACAAACACATCACTGTTCGCGTTAAGTTTGTTTAACAAACCAAACGAAAAAAATTGTTCGTGCTCGTCTCGTTTGCTTATCGAACGAATCGAACACACACTTCTTGGCGAACAGAACACGAACTGTTCGCGAACAACGAGCTTTTTTTACAGCCCTAGTTGCAACGAAGCCCCTCACAGAGTAGCAACATATGCTACGAAGTAAAGAAGAACAACGTTGGAGAGTAATTATACACCATATGGAGCAGTGCATCATCCTCAACATTACACAACAATGCACCTTGAAGAAGGTGCACCAAAGCTCCGTTAACTACGCCCACCTGTACAATACTTTCGTGCAACATCATGACACTATATAATTACTCTATCCCTGTTAATTTTCGGACACACAACAAGACTTAATAGTTATATCATTAATATGTAATATTAAACCATACTTCAACTAATATACTTGCATCCTAAAATAAGTTTCAAAAAAGTTTATCAGACTTCACATTTATCATACCAAATATTTTCAAAATGTAAACACCTCAATATTTTACTAAAACCAGATTTAATAAGTTCTACTTGAGTTAAAATGTATTTGAAGCCAAATAGCTGAGTAGAAGAGAACTAATTAGGGTAAGGTAACACATCATGCATGCATGCATGTCTGTATGTGTGTCTGTATGTATGTATGTATGTCTGTATGTGTGTATGTATGTATGTGTTTCTGTGTGTATGTCTGTGTGAGTGTATGTGTGCGTGCGCGTGCGCGTGCGTGTGCGTGTGCGTGTGCGTGTCGCATACTCCAGCTTGTTGGTTGGCATCTACGGTATAAGACCCCTTAGGTCGGGGGTACGAATCCCCTGCACAATTAACCTTAAAGAGATGGTACTTGAATAGTTAGACAATGGACCATATTCTTTTACAAAACTACCAATAATGACAGCTTATAAGCCTGCTTATTATATTTTCTCTATATCAAAATTTTTGCATAAACACAAAATGCACAAAAATATATATCAAAAAAATATATATACAACAAAATAAATAGCAATGCTATCAAAAGAATCTCAAATCACTGCAACTCAAGAACTAGATAAAAATATGTAAATGAATGTCATCTGTCAAAATTTTTTTGACATTTAATAGCTTTATGTCATGTCCTTACAGGTCAGCAGGTTAGCAAGGCACCTGGTAGCTCGACAAGTCAGCTTCGCGTCTCGCTGCCTGTAGATCAACTCGTCAGGCAAACACCGACAGCCAACTTGACATGAGGCAGCTCGACAGATCAACTCAGTAGGCCAACTCAACACATGGCAGTTCAGCAAGTCAACTCAGCATATAACCACTCGCATGTCAACTACGCACCCGACGTGTTAACTCGGGCAAACTAACTCAATTGGTGCTATTAGATGAACACAACATCAATATTAGTATGCCTCCACAGTAAAACTCCTAGTTACAAACCAGATGCTCACTATTCTAAATCAACAAAATTTTCTTCGTTTCAATAAACACCCCATAATGCCAAAATGAAAAAAAAAAGTTTAGGCCCCCATTTGGGCAGCGTTTTCACCACGGTGAATTCTGAAAATGGGGGCTGAAGCGTTTGGAAACTGCGATGCGTCCGCTTAACTAAATAATTTACGTTTTACGCGGACGCGACCCGCATTTTCTCGCGTCCCCATGACTGTCATAACAACTGGCATCTCTCAACACAGCAAAGCTCTCAAGTAAGCTATTTTTGATGTCTGCCCAACAAACTCTTGTGTGCCACCAAATTATAATTAAACTCTTCTGCAGAATACCACAACACACCATTTCTCATGGCGGAAGCTCTTCGATGGAATGCCACAACACATCATTTCTCAAGGCAGTCCCAAATTCTATAAAAGCACCAAATTAGTCTCTAAACTGTTTAAACTAGAGCTGAAATAGTCCCTTTACTAGAGTTGACGTCAAAATTAATGGCATAAGGTGTGAAAGGTGTATTTGGAAGTTCATTTTCTATTATTTATCCTAGCTTGACCACATGAAGATACTAAGCACACTACTCTTGCAAGCACAGTGAGAGGAATGCTAGCGAGGCAAACGCGAGCATTAAAGTTCAATACAAGTAATGAGGAGAGCGTGAGGGTGCGAAAAGAAGTTTCCGTTACGAAGGGAGCATGAGTGTGACTTGGCAAGGTGAGTAGAATTGTGAGGAAAGATTAATTAAAAATTAGATTTGCTGAAATCAACGAAACACCACAAACATCAATTTGCATAACTTTAGATGGCATGACTCTTTCAGTCTAAATTTTAAGAGTTCAAGCATTAATATGGCACTTTTAAAAACTTTGAAATTAAAATGACAACCAAGAAATATTTAGAGGACCATTTTGATTATTTTCTCAAAGAAATATAAACATCAAATACCGCATGTTCCGCCTAAAATAAAATTTCATTTTCAAGCAGAATTCAAATAAATGAGATTTTTTTTTAAGAGGCCACATCAAAACAAGTTTATGAAGGTGCGTATTCAGACAAGTTCATGTTTCTAACATGAGTATTGATGCGTGCTAGAAAATTCGCGGTGGTACAATAATCAATTATCGTCTTAACATTGTACGAAAATTCAGCACACACAGAGATGAAAATAAGCGGCGAGGACTCCAGAAGTTTTTACGTGGAAAACCGTAAAGGAAAAAATCACGAGGCCTGGCCTAGTTGCGAGAATCCACTATTGATTGATGTTTACAGAAATCCACTGTCCCACAGACAGGAGAGATTATATGTTTCAGACTACAATGTCGACTGACGGTGTCTGATTTGTGGTGATTAACGATGATTGACAGAGGTTCATAGTGACGGAGGTCAACGGAGGTCAACAGAGGTCAACAGTGGTCGACGGTGACGGAGGCTGACGAGGGTTGACGAGGGTTGACGGAGGTCGACGATGATGGAGGTCGACGATGATGGAGGTCGACGATGACAGAGGTCGACGGAGACAGAAGTTGACGGTGAAGGAGATCGACGGAGGTCAGCGGTGGTCGACGGAGGTCGGTGGTGGTCTTGAAGTTGCGAGCTCTGCTTGGCGCCGAGGTCTTCTGCAGGTTTCCCTCGTGTGAGGGTTGAGGTCTATTTATAGTATTTTGGGTGCGATTAATGCGATCATTTTGATCGAGACTGGTCGTAGGGAGCTCTCGATCGGACGAGCGTTAGGAGCGATTTGATGGCCTTAACGATGTCGGAATTGAGTGAGCTTGGCCTCGATGGATTCGGCTTGTCGAGACATTCGATCCGAGTATGGGCTTGCTAGTGTCGGCATCCATTTGACCTTTCAATGTGTCTGGAAATCTTCTAAAAGTGGTTTAATGACTTTATCCGGGCTTGATTTGACTCGTATTGGACTAGTTTGTTATCATTGTGTCCATTTTATCGAGCTGGTCTGACTATAAGTTTACTGAAATCGGAGCTCTGGATGACTTTTCATCAACATTTAAATATTTATTGCTCAAAAGATTGCATCGAGATTCGTGCCAGATGATAGAGAATTTGTTGATGATATCAAGTATATTGAAATTCAAACAATTTTCCAGTGGTTTAGAAATGCATACATTCACACACTGCAAATAATCACAAAATACAAAAGAAACTTGAAAGATTTACATACATGCCACTCAATTCATATGTACTTGCATATCTAACACCAAAACATCAATTTTTATGTGATGAAATATTTTGGTGGTGCAAATGTAAGAAGTGAAGTTTAGTTTAGATATGTAAATACATAAGAATTGAGTGGTATGGATGTAAATGCACGGCAAAATGAAGGGATTAAAAGTGAAGAGTAGCAATGGACAAAAAAATTGAGAGTAATATTGGCCTAACTGTTGCTCTAACTGCTGTTCAGCACAGTAAAGCGGCCAAGAAAGCCATGGTTGATGTATGCCCAACACACTTGCGTGCGCCACAGTATTAACCTCTCCCTGTGGAATACCGCGCCACACTATTTCTAACAGAGTAGGCGCTCGGCCATGGGCAACAAGAAAGTGCTTCATCAGAAAAAGCATAAGAAAAAAGGTCATTTACATGCATACTACCCAGTTCCTATGAATTTACATATCTAACAGTTAAACGTTTACTTTTGTATATTTATACCACACAAATATCTCACATCACATTAATAATACCACTATTTTTACTTTTAAAAAGTAAAAAGTGAAATGCATATCTCACATCACATTAAGGGCTCGTTTAGGCCCCCATTTGGGCAGCGTTTTCACCGCGGTGAGTTCTGAAAATGGGGACTGAAGCGTTTGGAAACTGCGATGCGTCCGCTTAACTAAATAATTTACGTTTTACGCAGATGCGACCCGCATTTTCTCGCGTCCCCATGACTGTCATAACAACTGGCATCTCTCAACACAGCAAAGCTCTCAAGTAAGCTAGTTTTGATGTATGCCCAACAAACTCGTGTGCCACCAAATTATAATTAAACTCTTCTGCGGAATACCACAACACACCATTTCTCATGGCGGAAGCTCTTCGATGGAATGCCACAACACATCATTTCTCAAGGCAGTCCCAAATTCTATAAAGCACCAAATTAGTCTCTAAACTGTTTAAACTAGAGCTGAAATAGTCCCTTTACTAGAGTTGAGGTCAAAATTAATGGCAAAAGGTGTGAAAGGTGTATTTGGAAGTTTATTTTCTATTATTTATCCTAGCTTGACCACATGAAGAGACCAAGTAAAACAAGTTTATGAAGGTGCGTATTCAGACAAGTTCATGTTTCTAACATGAGTATGTTGAAATTCAAACAATTTTCCAGTGGTTTAGAAATGCATTCATTCACACACTGCACATAACCACAAAATACAAAAGAAACTTGAAAGATTTACATACATGCCACTCATATCATATGTACTTACATATCTAACACCAAAACATCAATTTTTATGTGATGAAATATTTTGGTGGTGCAAATGTAAGTAGTGAAGTTTAGTTAAGATATGTAAATACATAAGAATTGAGTGGTATGGATGTAAATGCACGGCAAAATGAAGGGATTAAAAGTGAAGAGTAGCAATGGACAAAAAAATTGAGAGTAATATTGGCCTAACTGTTGCTCTAACTGCTGTTCAGCACAGTAAAGCGGCCAAGAAAGCCATGGTTGATGTATGCCCAACACACTTGCGTGCGCCACAGTATTAACCTCTCCCGTGGAATACCGCGCCACACTATTTCTAACAGAGTAGGCGCTCGGCCATGGGCAACAAGAAAGTGCTTCATCAGAAAAAGCATAAGAAAAAAGGTCATTTACATGCATACTACCCAGTTCCTATGAATTTACATATCTAACAGTTAAACGTTTACTTTTGTATATTTATACCACACAAATATCTCACATCACATTAAAAATACCACTATTTTTACTTTTAAAAAGTAAAAAGTGAAATGCATATCTCACATCACATTAAGGGCTCGTTTCGGGCGGCTTATAAGTGAGGCGGCGTTTTCACCGTACCTTTTGGTTTGCATGTTTTAATTGTTTATCCAATAAGCCGGTTTTAAATTCTTTAAAGAAGCCGATCGTGGTAAGGGACCTGCGGTTCGACTTATCAGCAGCTTATGAGAATAAGCTGGATAAACAACTTCTCTTTGAATAAGCTGGATAAGCATAAACCGCCCCAAACGGACCCTAAGTAATGTGGCGTATAAGTAAAAAAATGAAATTTAGGTGTTAGATATGTAAATACATAGGAATTGAACGGTATGTATGTAAATCCTCCAAGAAAAAAATCAGTTCAAGAATTAACAAGTGTGGTCAACACACGCTCCTTAGTCCTTACCAGCAATAAAAAGTTAGGATGCACCATGTTTATTTACCAGGTGAAGTCAGACTAATATATTACTAAGTTGGGGCATTAAAGTCAAATCAAAACAGTGCCATCACTATGTTTTTAGAAGTGAGATACCAATTTTCATGTAAAGGTTTATGACACAAAGTGTTATAAATATCAAACTTTAGTGTTAGATATGTAAACACAGCATAATTCTGTAGTATGTATGTGAATTTCCTAATTAAGTTTCTGTACCTGAAAAAAACAAGAAGCTTCTGTAAATACAGTCAACCTGAAAGAGCTAATGCTCAAACAACACATCAAAGCGATTAGAAAAAAAAGAGAGCATTGCTTGCTTATAAAAGCCCCTATATTGCTGCTACTCAAAAAGGACACAACAATAGCATCCAAATTTAGAGATTTATGTAAAGTAGAAATCAAGATTTAGGGTTTATGAAACATTTAGAGTTTCTAAGGGTTCTAATGAATAACTTCAGGGTTTTAGGAGAAAATTAAATGATAGAAGCCATAGGGTATACACATGTGAAGATCCAATAGAAGGTAAGAAAAGAATGATGGAAGTAGTGCATTTCCAACTCCATTGTTCATTTTAACTTGGGAAACCCACTGATTATATGGAACAAAAGAAGGCCAAAGAGGGAAACTAGGGTTTAGCTCTTCATCCCTCTTCTATATCAATCATCAGTGACCGACATCTTTCTATAAAAGAGGATGGAATGTACTGGGGAGAGGAGAAAAACAAAGAGATGATGGTGTTGCTGTCAGTTTTATAGAAAAAAGAGAATTTTACATTGGTAGCACTCAATTCTTATGTATTTACATATATCTCACAGCAAAGGACCAAAACTTTCATATGTTAAGTGGTTTAGAAATGCATATATATTGGTTTTATCTAAGAGATTATATCCTAATCAAGGCAGCCACACACAAACATACACACAGGGCGCACGCTCACACAGGCATACATTCACACACTGCACATAAAGACTACATACAAAATAAACTTGAAAGATTTACATACATACCACTCAATTCATATGTATTTACATATCTAACACCTCAACATCAATTTTTATGTGATATAAAATATTTTGGTGGCCCAAATGCAAAATGTGAAGTTTAGGTTTTAGATGCGTAAATACATAGAAATTGAGTGGTATGGATGTAAATGCATAGCAAAATGAAGCAACTAAAAGTGAATAGTAGCAATGGACAAAAAACTTGGGAGTAATATTGGCCTAACTGTCGCTCTAACTGCTGTTCAGCACAGTAAAGCGGCCAAGAAAGCCATGGTTGATGTATGCCCAACACACTTGCGTGCGCCACAGTATTAACCTCTCCCGTGGAATACCGCGCCACACTATTTCTAACAGAGTAGGCGCTCGGCCATGGGCAACAAGAAAGAACTTCATGAGAAAAAGCATAAGAAAAAAGGTCATTTACATACATACTACCCAGTTCCTATGTATTTACATATCTAACAGTTAAACGTTTACTTTTGTATATTTATACCACACAAATATCTCACATCACATTAAAAAATACCACTATTTTTACTTTTAAAAAGTAAAAAGTGAAATACATATCTCACATCACATTAAGTAATGTGCCGTATACGTAAAAAATGAAATTTAGATGTTAGATATGTAGATACATAGGAATTGAGTAGTATGCATGTAAATCCTCCAAGAAAAAAATAAGTTCAAGAATTATCAAGTATGGTCAATACACGCGCCTTAGTCCTTACCAGCAATAAAAAGTTAGGATACACCATGTTTATTTACCAGGTGAATTCAGACTAATATATTAGTAAGTTGGGGCATCAAAGTCACATCAAAACACTACCATCACTAAGTTGTTAAAAGTGAGATACACCTTTTCATGTAAAGGTTTATGACACTGTTATAAATATCAAACTTTAATTGTTAGATATATAAACACAGCATAATTGTGTAGTATGTATGTGAATTTCCTGATTAAGTTTTCTGTACCTGAAATGAACAAGAAGCTTCTGAAAATACATAGTCAACCAGAAAGAGCTAAGCTCAACACGCATCGAAGCGATTAAAAAAAAGGAGCATTGCTTGATTATAAAAGCCCCAATATTGCTGCTACTCAAAAAAGACGCAACAACAGCATCCAAAATTAGAGATTTATGTAAAGTAGAAATCAATATTTAGGGCTTAGGGTTTATGAAACGTTTAGAGTTTCCAAGGGTTCTAATGAAGAACTTTTAGAGCTTTAGGAGAAAAAAAATGATAGAAGCCACAGGGTATACAGATGTGAAGATCCAATAGAAGAAAGAATGATGGAAGTAGTGCATCTCCAACTCCATTGTTCATTTTAACTTGGGAAGCCCATCGATTATATGGAACAAAAAGAAGGCCAAAGAGGGAAACTAGGGCTTAGCTCTTCATCCCTCTATATAAATCATTTGTGAACGACGTCTTTCTATAAAAGTGGATGGAATGCAATGAGGAGAGGAGAGAAACAAAGAGATGATGGTGTTGCTGTCTTTTTTATAGAAAAAAGGGAAATTTACATTGGTAGCACTCAATTCTTATGTATTTACATATCACACAGCAAAGGACCAAACTTTCATATTTAAATACATAGCACTTCGGTGCTTTAAACCTATACATAAAAATGTGTATTTGACTTTCGAAAAGTGGCAATAGTGATATTTTTGATGTAATGTTATAGAATTGAGTGTTACGACTGTAAATATAAAAACTTTGGTGTGGGATATTTAAATACTAAATACAAAAGAATTGTGTGCTGTATGTGTAAATTCCCTTAGAAATAAATATTGTTCTGATTTTTTAAGCAATTTTGTTTAAGAACACACCAATGTTGGGTCGATGTTAAGTATTATTTGAAATATCAAAGAAAAAAACAGAAAAAAATGCTAAATGAAAGCTAAAAGGGCAAAAAATAAAGAAGTCATAAAAATCATAAATTAGGTTGAAAAGAATCCCTCAAAAATTCTAATAATAATAGTTGGCAATGAAAACAAAGTTTTATAATTTTGCTGACTTAATACATCAATGGCTTGTTCAAAATAGGTTTACTCTAGAGTATAAAGAATAAACATAATGGTCATCAAATCGGATTCTCGAGTCTGGTTCGGATTAGACAACACATTTAGGTAGCGTTTGGGACAGCTTATTCACTGCGGTGGCGTTTTAAAAAACGCCATCTCCTGTTTGGAAATCACGTCCGAAGAGCTTCTGCAAATAAGGTGTTTTCATTTTACATTACACGCCGACCGAGGTCCTCCCTTGCGATCCGTGTATCATTCTCTGCCCTAACTCCTATTCGCTCCCCCGTCACCTCTCCTTCTGCAAAATCATTCGCAAGCGAAGCTTGCAGAACCATTTGGCGATCGAACCCGCTACCTTCTTCCTACTTTCGCAATCGAGCTCGCACAGCCGCCTGCTTCTCTTCATTTGCGGTCGATCGAGCTTGCACTCCGTCTGCTTCTCTTTGTTCACGATCGATCGAGCTCGCACCGCCTGCTTCTCCGGCACTGCCCTCGAGAGACCCCAATTTCGAGTGAGTGTTTCGAAGGAGGGATCGAGCAACTGAAGCAAGCTGCAGGGAAATATTTTCCCATTATTATCTTCAGAGTTCGGAGTATCAATCTATTGTTCGTGGCAATGATTCGAAGGTCTGTTCATCCTTTGTTTCTTTTATTTTTGCTCTCCCGCTTTTCATCGAGGAAGATTTCTCCATAGACCTGTAAGATGTTAGGATTTTGTATTACCTGCTTTGATTTTATATTTCCGCATAAAATTAAATTTATAACTTGTTTAATGTTGACAATCCGTAATATAATGGCCCTCATGTATTTATCAAAACCTACTGATTATTGTCCGATCTGCACTCTTTCTAGGGGAAGAGAAAGAAGTGTTCTATTTTTTTTAATGATGTCAAGCGTGCTCAATCTATCTTACTTCTTCTTTCTTCCTTGTTGAACATTTGTTTAATCATTCTTAACAAATATACCTTTCATCGAGACATGAATTCTCAAGTTCATTTCCAAAAAAATCAACCCAGAAGTCTGCACCTAAACAGCTCATATAAAACAGGGGCAGAATAGTCATTTATCTAGAATAAGAGCTCATTTGGGACAGCTTATTTCGGCGGGGGCGTTTTGAAAAACGCCGCCATGGCGTTTGTTTTGCACTTATTAACAAATTATTTGAAAACGGGCGTTTGATTTACTATTGCACGCAGACCGCGGGATGACCCCCGCGGTCCGCGTTTTCGTTCGACTATTCCAAATTTTGCCCCCCGTGACCCCGTGACGTTCTAACATATCTCCGCTTGCCCTCGTTCCTGCCCTAGCGACCCGTCTCCTCTTCCTGAAGCCTGCAGCCCCGTGACCCCGTGTCGTTCGAACCGGAGACCGCTTGCCCTCGTTCCTGCCCTAACGACCGTCTCCTCTTCCCGAAGCTCGCCGACTTGTCATCTCCTTCCCGAAGGCCGCATTTCGCTGTCTCCTTCCTCTTCGCACACGATCCGCTTCTTCGTCCTCGTGAGTTTCCTCTCTCTCTCTCTCTTAAATCTTCCCATTGGCAAATCAATTCTAGCCACAGTAAAAAGCAAAACCCCTGCATCCATCCGTTCAACTTCGAATGATACTGACCGAATTTTAGAGACCCGCAGCGATCAAACCGCAGCTGGAATCGAACACACCGAAAAGCTTCCACCTTTTCTGTGACTGTTGGCTTCGCAGATAGGCGGCGGTCACTCCACGGAAGCGAGAAAGGGGAACCCTGTTTTTTAAAAAGGCAAGCTTCAATCTCTAATCAAAACCATTTTTCAACCTTCAATCTTTTGACTCGATTTTCCTTACAAATTGATTTCTCATTACACTAATAGAGTGCTTATTCATCTCTAATCATCATCTGATAATGGTTTGTCGTCAATAATCATTCCTATATCCTTATCCTTCTAATGTCTGCCTCCTTTAAAAATAGTTTATTGGCTTTGCACTGATTTGGCATATGCCTTTTTTGTGGTATTTGACACAAGCAAATTTTCTTATTACATTTAAATATTGATCCAGTAATATTTTATGTTGTGATTACTACCAATGGAGAACTATATCTGGTAGTAGATTTTTGAGCATAATGGGAAATAAATTTTGCTTTAGTTCTATTGATGGTCATGCATTTCCTTTTGCTTTTGATGAGGAGTGCATAATAGAAAGAAACTTCAAGTATTTGATGATTCTACAATTCAATTTAATTTTTTTTATTTCGTTTAAAAACATTAGACAAGCTTATTTAGCATGTTGTCAATCATTATCCTTGTATTATGTAGGTATTTTGTGATTGACATATTCCCTTATCAAATGTTCATCTTATGTTCATGAAGCTATTTGTTATGTTTCCTTCGATTATTTTAGTCTTAGCATAGTCTTTCTTTTTTGTAAAAAATTTTGAAAAATCGATTTTTGCATGGCTAAGAAGTTTCATATTGGCAAAAACCATTCTGGATTTGTAAATTGTTGAAACTTCAGTTTGGTACTTCCATGGAGTTTGTTATTACTTTGATGTTATATGGTGGTTGTCTTTTTTATTCAAAGGGCTTGAAGTATTTTAGTATCTAAAATTTAGGTAGTAGTAGCATACTCGAGATTATTTTTATTTGGATTAATTATATGATTGATAGATTACCCTTGTGTTACTTTTACAATTATAGGGGTGACTGCAAATTGATTGGCAGCTTGTAGATCTTCAGTTGTAGGTTTGAATTATTAGTTGTATTTTACTTAAGGGTCTAATTTTCTTGTTATGACAAATGCCCTATTTATGTCATGTTATTACAAGTGATATTTTGTCTTAATATGTTTAGCAGAGCGGTTTCGAATGAAGCGAAGTCGAAAGAGGGAGGAACATCAACCAATGTGGGATAGACAGGTCACGATTATATTTTGTGATCTCTGTTTGCAGGAGATTGAATTGGGAAATATGCCTACCACCTTCTTTAGTAAAGAAGGCTGGCAAAATATAGTGGTGAAATTCAAAGAATTGACTGGCAGGGATTACGATCGAACGAAACTAAAAAATAAATGGGATCAACTCAAGAAAGATTGGAAGATATGGAAGGACCTAAAGAGGGAATCAACGGGATTGGATTGGGACCCAAACAAGCGGACTATCGATGCATCAGATAAGTGGTGGGCTGAGAAATTAGTGGTTAGTCAATATCTACTATTGCTTATATAATTTCTTACATCGCACTGCTATTACTAATAAAAATTTATTTTATCGCAGTGCATCTCTTCAAGAAAAAACTTAAATCATGTGGTATTGATCCGATTTTGGACAGAAGTTTAGATGAAATGTTCGAAGGGGTTGTCAGCTACAGGGACTATGCATTCACCACAAATCGGCATGAGTTTGAGGGCTTCCAGAAGAAGTAGATACGATGCCTTCGTGCACTTAGGTGACTCAGAAGGAGATCCCAACGAAGCTCACACTGATGTGCAATCGACAAGTGTTCCTAAGCGCCCAAGAGTAGAGAAAAAAAAGGAGTGGCATACATCAAAGACTTCATTGATACACTCGTAGAAAGCTGCAAAACTAGGACAGCGACACCAACACAATTGATGATTGTATGGATCTCCTACGTTCATATCCAAAAATTGCAGCAGATGCAACTCTCTATGCAAAGTATATGAAGTTGCTACGAGACCCAATCACACGACAGATGTTCGTAAAGATAGACCCAAAATATCGGCTTGAATTTTTGCGTGTTTGCTTGAATGATTGAGTGTCTCACCTGAAGTGTCATTTATAATCTTCATGTTGTTGAACAGTATAGTTTTCCCATATCTGTTGGACACCATATGATTGTCTGTTTCAATTGTTTCAAAGCTAGGAGCGTGATCGAGAGAACTTTCGGAGTGTGGAAGAAGAAATGGGTTATTTACGTGAAATGCCAACCTACCCATTTGGGAAGCAGGTGCATATAGTTGTGGCAACTATGGCACTGCACAATTACATTCGTCGTCACACCTCCGGCGCGGATGCGAAGTCGATGTCTTCGAAAATGAATCGAGTTGATATCCCATGAAGCTTTTGAGGAGGATATCGAGCCTACGATAACTATACAAGAAATTGAATCGCGGGATGCATACACTCGAGAAGGTGAAGGTGCATCGAGAGATTGGCGAGTTGCGAAAGCAAATAGTTAATGCGATAGAACAAGCATGACTATATGTATTTTCATTTATAAATTTTTATGTTAATTTACAGTGTTGATGCTTCCTATCAGTTGGAAATTATATGATGCAACAGATTCATTTCATTTGGATGGATTTTCTTACCATTTTGACATGTATGTGCTGCTCTCTTTCTGAATTCCTAGAATTTTACTTGAAAGAGAAATGATCAATTTTTTACATGTTTAAAGTCCCTCACTTGATTGAGGAAGTGAATTTTTTTATCTTATTTTTATTTAATTGTCACTGCTCTTGCATTATAAAATGAATATTGTCATTTTTTTCCTTGTAATTTTAATATTTTATTTCTTATTTTTATTTAAGTTTCGTGATACTTTCATTCTTAGGTAGGTCTCTCATGTTTTTGGTGTTATTTTGTCTAAGAATACGGACTCTTCTTTCTTTTTTGTGAAATTTAAGTGTTACGGTTCGAGCTTATATCATTATGTTATAAAATCACTGTAAATTTTATAGTTGATTCGAGTCACTTTATTTTTCAATGCTTATTGGCAAAAATATAAAAATAAAAGTGATATTAAAGAGTTGGATTTTATGTGGAAAAATATAAATGTTTTAGGTGTCACATATATTCTGAGTGCAGTAAGTTTTCAAAGAAGGTTGGCGATCATTGTTATAAGACAATAAGGCGGCATAAAATTTAAAAAAAGGTTGAGCTTTTGATATGTCTCGTGGTTTTTATTTAACCGGTTTTTCACAAAATTTTTCTTTAATTTAATTGAGAAAATAACAAATTCACTGTACGTATTATTTATTTAATTAAAAAATTTTGCGAATAAAGTTCGTTTACAAAACGCACTAACCAAGCAATTAAACGAACTTTAGTCAATGAAGGCGAATGGTAAATTTTTCGAATCAATTGTTTTTCATAAAGCATGAACTAAACAGATCGACGAACTATCCAGATCAATCAGCATCGATGAGTTTATCCAGGATAAGTTTAGATAAGACTCAGACATTGCTTCAAACAGATCCTAAGCATGTTTTCAAATGCAGAACAAAACGATCAAGCGAACTATCGGATCAACTCACTATCGCTAGATTATCGGGATAAGTTGTTTATCCGAATAAGTTTGGATAATTTCATAATTTCCAACAGACACTTTAACATAAGACATAAGCATAACAACTATTCAGATCAATTTTGAGAGTTAGCGGGTCAGTTTCAGACTAATTTTTTATTGGCATATCAACCCAAACAAATAAATGGGTAAGGATTCTTAACCCAAACCCGACCCAAAAATTATCCATATGAATCCCAAACTTGAATTTTTTAAGTCAAGTTCGTGTCAAGCCAACTGTGAAGAAAAGGAAGGTAAATAACACAAAAGGTGGCAAAACTACCTGAGCAGCCATGAAGCAATCTGCTAGCTCCATGGGTGATCATACAGGCCGGATAACAAATTATTCAACAGCTGATGCATAACATATCAGAATCCTAAAATGACAATTCAGCCAGCTTTTTCCCTCTTGAAACGAACAAAGCTGTAGACCGTCAGCCTCTACTTAAAACAATTATTAATTGTTTCAAACGGGCCATGCGAACTAATCAACCCCTAATCCGCGCATAAAACTTTTTTAATAAACGAATCGCAAACAGAACGCTTCATGAACAATCAACGATGGGAAACAGCAAGATCTAATCCGATCGCATTGGATGAAAACATTACACTTGCTCAAATGCTAGCTAGGCGTCACTCAGCAAGTTTGCAAAAGATAACAATATATATAGAATCAAATAGGAAACCCAATACATTAGAGTTGGTCTCACTGTTCTGGTAGTACGGGCTGTGTTCAGCAGGGTTTAGAACTGGCAGAGATTATTGTTGTCGATAGCGGAGAGAGGGCCAATCAGTAGCATCGTACGATAGCGGAGAGATAGGCTCCACGAATGTTGAAGATCAGGGATTCCAATTCATAAAGATGGTGATCGGAAGATCAGAGGCGTTCCGATAGAATGGTGAGGCCTTTGGGACGATGGGGACGGGAGACAAAACCCTAATCCGCTAGAATTTATAGTAAACGGCGCGCTCAACAGTAGAAATACGGGGGTGCAAAACCCTAAACCCTATAAAATATTCTATAGCGACATCTGTCTCTTCCATCTTCCAAGAATGTATGGTCACGAGGGTTGTATAATCATATAATAGCCTAACACTTATTCTGTTCGGACTCCGGACGCAGAGGTATATCTGGATTCCAATCAAATCACATCACACGTGACCCACCGTGAAATAACGGAGTAATATGGGAGAATATTCTTCATGTGTTATTCAAGTGTTATTGTAATAGAATAACATATAATAATACGAGAAAATATTCTCCCATGTTATTTTATAATATTCTACCCACAATGATTTTATAATAACACAATAACACCTGACTAACACAGAATAACATATGAGGAATATTCCCCCTATGTTACTTTGATGTTTCGGATGTCAGGCAACGCGGCGTCATTTAATTGGACTCCAGACATATCTCTAATTCGGAATTCGGACATAATAATTAACCTTTGACCTGATTGAACTTATAGAGAACCCCACCAACCAAAGAGTCAAATCTTGCAGCACGCACGTGTGCACACACACACAGATAGATATATATATATATATTAAAATTTAAGTGTGAATGTAAATACATAAAAATCATGTGACATGTATGTAAATGTACCAAAAAGTTTAAATTATATAAATTCCATGCAGTTAAACTATTTCAATTACAACACAATTACCAGTTCCACACATCACTCAATTGAAATAAAAGATCTAAAAACTAATAAATAAACGGTATTAAATTATATAAAATCTTAAATTTTATAATTTAAATAAGAATTGCCAAATAAATGCATTGTGTGTTTAGAAAAACATTACATTATTATCTATAAATTATTAACAAAAAAAAATATCACCATCATTATATTTTTAAAAATTAAATATACATTTTTAAGCATATATATATATATATATATATATATATATATATATATATATATAAAGATTGGCTAGAGATTATTATACGAGTCTCCCGATCAACCTCATGTGCCTAAGAATTACAATTTGCACGTAGGCGATATCGAACCTGTGACCACAGAGGTCTTGGAAACTCTGCCAACCAAAGAGTAGCAGTAGGCAACACAAATATATATATCCTATATAGTATCTTCTTCAGGCAATGCAACCTTTGTGTTTATTTCTCCAATACCTTCCCTACTAGAACATGTCCTGCTATTATGCCCCTTTCCAGAGCACAACTTACAGGAATAACTCCTCTTAGACTCACTAGGCAGTGAGTCCTCAGACTCAGAATTACCTTCCTCCATCCTTATGAGTTGAGAACATGTCGATCGATGATGACCACTTCGTCCACACAATTTGCACCTTCGCGGCCGGCGACGGCAACTTCTTGCCTTTTTCGTTGTGGTTGATCTTCCGCACGTGCGACGGTTATGTCCCCTCTCCCCACAGGATGAACACCGGAAGGCCGTCTTGGTTGAAGTTTCTCTTAGTGCTTGGCAATAGTGTCTTCTATGGCCTTCCTCCCCACAGTGGCTGCAGTAGAACTTCACACCTATAGGATGGAGAAAACATCAGATGATGCTAAGTTGTTTGCCATCACATGCCAAAGAAACATGCACATGAACATTTCAGTTGAATGCAACATGATATTTAACTTGGAGTGAAGTGTTAAAATAATCCCCAATTATTTGCATTGACAATTTTAATCTCAGAGTCTATAATTAGTCCACATACTCTTTTAATATAGACTAAGATAGTCCCTGGACGAACCATTTTAGCCACCATTAAAAGAGTCTTGAGAATTAAAATGACAATTATATAGATTCAAAGACTTGAATGACCTCTTGCAAAGACTCAGGAGACTATTTTTAACACTTTTTCTCGTTTTACTTGTATGACTTATACGCATCACAGTTTTTCGTAACAACTTTTGTCTTAACAAAACGGACGAGAAATCATTCACATTGCTAGCATGCATGCCATGTTTAACTCATTTGTTGTATGCATGTAGCTGTGATAAATATGTATGCATGGATGCATGCATACAAGATAGTTTTAGTTGATGCACAATGTAAATCTACCAAATTAATCTTGGGAAATTTATCTACATACCATAAAATTCTTTTATATTTACACATCTAACTCCCAAACTTTCATATTTATATTTAGAACACTTCGGAGTGATAAACCTATATATGCAAATGTGTGCTTAGGTGATAGTGATATTGCTGATTTGATATTAAAGATTCAAGTGCTATGCATGTAAATACTAACGTGTGGGTGTTAGATACGTAAATACATAAGAATTGTGTGGTATGTATGTAAATGGCCCCATTAACCTTTCATTGCCAAGCTTCTCTTAAGACGGTTTCCAGGATCACTGAAGTAAGCTTTGGAGATTTCGGAAGCTCGCTTCCTTGCATCAGGAGTCCCTTTTGTTTTCTTTTAAGAAATGACATGCAAAATAAAACGACATTTAGTCTAACAAAGAAGATATAAAATGTAAAGAATTTTTATTTGTAAACTAAAAAAAAAAATAACTAGAAGGAACCTTTATAACTTGCAACAATAAAATGTTTCAGAAATTGTTCAAATATCAAACCTTAATTGCTGCTACCCTCTGAGCATGTAGCACTGGGTCTTGGTGTATTATCTTCATCCTCTTGCTGAACAGCCCAGTTTTAGCATTTAGACTCTGTATGATCATGAAATCACAAAGAATAAAATGAGAAATAATTACATTAAGATCATAATAAAAGCAGAATTTACTAAATAGGAAATTTCCATACATACATACAGCTCAGTTCTCATGTATTTACATATGTAACAACTAAACTTTAACTTCTATATACGCAACACCTTAAGTATGCATGAAAATGTATATTTCACATTTTAAAGTTAAAATGGTGGTGATATGAAAGATTTGGGTTGCATAAATGTAAAAAGGCAAGTTTATGTGTCAGATATGTATTACATAAGTTTTGGGTGGCATGTATGTAAATGCCATCGAAAAAAGATACGCAGTGAAGATAGGTACATAAAATTAATGTAAAAAGATTAGAGCGAAAAAACAGGAAAAACAAATATATTATACGAAATACATTAAGACCTCATGTAATCGTCAACATTAATAAATGGAGAAAATTCAGAGACAAACAATTGCGCCCAGGTTCATGAAGATGACGATAATGGCGCACCATAAAACTAAGAATGATGATAACAGTATTTCTACAAATCTCCAACAAATAGTAAAGTTCAACAACTACAAAATATGCAGCCAAGTAAAACAACTCGGATTAATGTATGGCGCAGAATCTTAAAGACTTCACTGCCTTAATTATAAGGAAGATTTGCATACATACCACTAAACTCCTATATATTTAGATATCTAATACCCAAACTTCAAAATATACGCCAACGTACCTATGCATTTTAAAGTGTATTTCACTCTTTAAAAATCAAAATAGTAGTATTTTTTATGTGATATGAAAGATTTGAGTGGTATCAATGTAAGAAATTAAAGTTTAGATATTAGACATGTACATACATAGGAAGTGGGTGGTATGTATGTGAATGTCCCTAAATGCAGCTTTGTGAGTCCGCACCAATTTGGTTAGTTCATGAGTATCTAAGCACTATGAAAAGTTATCATTAGATAATACAGTACAAAACAGGGAATATTTTGATGAAAGCAACTGACTCTCAATGATCTGCTGATCTTCATACTAACTTCAGGAGTCGGTGTTTGATATATTCTTTTAGACTTTCTGGTAAAATCCACCTTTATCTCTAGATTGTCAACATCATCATCTTCCTTCACTTTGAAGAGAGAGCTGTCCGATGAAAGAAAAATTAAAGGTGTGATATATAAATAAAATTAGAGTTTAAAATCAACGAAGAAGCTATATAAATAACAATCATTTGGGCAACAGGAAGTATCAATCTGGTACTACCTAGTAGCAATATGAAATAAGCGCTATTAATTAACATTTGAACTTATTCTGAGTTTTACAATCTTGTTCAAATTTTTTTATTAATTTCTTTATTGAATTTGAGTTATAATCAAGTTTTAAACGAGCCTTTCTTCATAACTGGATTTATAACTTTAAATCAAAATTGACATAAAATAAAAGTATTTATTAAATTATTAGATGAACTTTAACTATTAATAAGAAAACATTTTAATCTATAAATCTGGTTATTTATTTGAATTTTCCAACTTGCTTATAATAATATACATAATTTTAACGTATATAAAATATAAGGGAATTCATAAAATTATGTAGAATAAGTCATCAATAAGCAATTAATTCAACATGAGCTGCAGATTTGATTAGAGTTATTAGCCAGCAACTTGTTAAACAACAAACAAACATGTTAATGAATATGAATGAAGAAGCAAGTCAATAGTCATCAAGTTTGTTCATTTATATGATAAGCTTTTAAAATTTGTTCAAGCTGGTTCAATTATATAAATAAATAAACATAAACGAGTCTTATAAGCAATGAGTTATAAATCAAGTGCACTATTTCACTCAGAATCCTAATAAAAAGGATTTGTTTGTGTAAAAAAAATGATGCGCACAACTCATGGATATTATATTCGAGCATCATTCAAGGACAATAATAATTCGTTTCACGACACGAAAAAGAAGGGTAATTTATACAAAATGATGTGCAAATAAGACATTTACTGTTGGCTATTAAAACTTTGCCATTTTAGAAAAAAACTGAGAGTTTGCAAAAAAGTAATAGGCTGTAGAAGAGAGTTCAGCAGAGTTATAGGACAAAATCTCCTATTAGTAACAGATCGAGATAAAACAAAGACAAAGTAAAATGAAAATACTTTTCTTTAAGGAGAAACCGTGGTTCATTTTTAAATCAGATGCATTTTCAATGTTTGTTTCACTACACTCTACTAGCATCATCACGAAAGAGAAATACATTAGTAATAAAAAAGATTATTTATTTACATATCTAACACCTAAATTTCATTTTTTACATATATGCCACCATACATATGGATGAAAGTTAAAATAGTGGTATTGTTTATGTGATGTGAAAGACTTGGGTGATATAAATGAAAAAAGTAAACTATAAGCGTTAGATATGTAAATAAAGGTATGTAAATGCCCCCAGTAATAATTAGACTTAAAAGATGGAGTGGTAGCTTCATAGATTTTCATTCCTCCTAAGGGATGTTGAATTGGTTGCAAAAGGATGCATGTAACCTTTTGTAAAGTGAATTTTATCAAATTGATTGCAATTTGCAAGAGATTTATGAAGAAATCAAAACACACTAAAGAAACTTTCCTTAACTCTAAGCCAAAAATAAAGAAGTCACCTTTCATATAAGCATTTTATAAAAGTTTTTTTTCAAAATAAACAAAATCCCTTCAACTTTAGGTTCAATTTCACATCTAACTTGTTTTATGCCAGAGCATTCTAGCTGGGGTTCGCTCATTGGTTTAGGTTGGTTCAGGTTGGTTCAGGTTGGATTCACTCATTGGTTCAGGTTGGGTTCGCTCATTGGTTACATAATAATTAAACTTTAGGTGTGACATATGTATATATAGACGAATTAAGCTCTATGGATGTAAATCTTCCTAATTTAAAATATTTTTGACAATTACATATGTAGTAATATACTTCAATTCTTTTTATTCAAAATTTTATATACCATTTGAGTGACTCCATTATGTTTAGAGAGTTTCCAGGACCAATCTCTCCAAATTACTCCCATTAGCAATATGGTAATTTCTAAAATCTATGTCATCATACTCTTATGGTCGGATCATAAACATTTAACTTTTGCACTAGCATTATTTTCAATTAAGCTTTTCTATCTTAAAATGTAATTAAACACATTAGATTTATTTTTTATAAAGAAAACTCATACTTCATTGGTGCAGTAGTGTATTAAAGTGACATAATACATTGAGCTGTTAATGAGCTAAGATGATCCCCAACATTTACGTGAACCAATTCTAGTTTTTTTTTTGTTTCAAGTACTTCTACAATTTTCGGTGAATTTGTGTTGCTAAAAATTAGACTTATGAATGGAATATTTAGATTTGGCCAAAAAAGGTAAACTGGGTCCAGACACGTAAAAGACCAATTGAAATAATTGAAAAAAAATGAATAAAAAATGCAGATTAGTATTACAAGTACGTATACTAATATATGCAATATCTTCCATGTATCCACGCTTAAAAAATGGATTAAAAATTAAAATTCAAGTGTATCACAAAATGAAATTGATTTGAAAAATAATTTGACTTAATAATGAAGAACTAAAAAAAAATGAATTTAAATTTTAAAAAGTTGAGAAGTAAACAGTTTAAACTAAATAAAACAAATATGAAAAAAGAAGTAGAATAGAGAAGAATGAGGATATGAAAAGAAGGTTTTTCACTGATTTAAGTGGTTAATAATAAAGCAAATATTGATGACAAAATTTCAATGAGAAAAGAATTTATATACTTAAATGTTTTCACAGATAAAATTCAAAATACCAAACAATCCCATGAAATGCAACAAGAGACATATTTGAAGTGGTTTTGAAAAGCACGCTTCACGATCAAAGCGAAGCAAGTGATGCCCGCTTCACTTTGTTGGGGAGTGCTTCGAAACACCGAAGTTAATTTGCATGTTTTTTCGCAATTTTTTTAAAGTTTTAATTATAGCAAAAAACTAATAAAAACTGTTCAAAATTTTAATTTACAGGTTCACTCTGAATGTTTACCTTCAAGTTATATATTGTACCGCATTTTTTTCTATTCAATATCAACTTTTAAATCATGTTGTATATTTTATTATTATTAATTTTGCATAATCTACTAGCACTTTGATTAATAAAAGTGCCGCTTCACTCTGCGCTATGCTCTTTGAAACAAAATTAAAGCCTTGTGTATCGCATTACACTTTGATAACAATAATTTCAAATTAGGAAACAAAGGAGTAGTGAGGAGCCACAAATAGTTTTAGGGAGGGCTGTAAACAGCTTAAAATCAAACTAGATTTTCATATATTTTTTCTACTGACAACTGTCACACTCATCTAAACCATCCAGTTTCCTTTAAACAAATAAATTATAGAAAAAACCTCAAAAATATGATAAAATACTCAAAAAGAACCAATATAAAGATCAAAGCAAAATCACATACTTGTCTAATATAACTAAAAAATATATAGAATGAATCAACTGAAATACTAATCAAAACTAAACAAATACAGGCTACAACAGTCTATTAACATGGAAAGGCAGAAGAGACCAGATGGCTTAATTGATCTCCTTCTAAAATTCACAAAGTCAAACTAAATGCATAAGATATTCATTATCCTGTTGGTTAGTTATATGCAGCTAACAGTATAAATGTGATTTTAATATACAATAACTTCACCTAGATCGAGCTTTCTCCCATGGCCGCTCGTCATAAGACTCTTCCCATATCACACACTCTCCCAAGCATTGCCAACATGTCTTAACCCCCTGTCAAGAATTCAAATTTGATCTTCATCACATCTACATTGCTGTGAAACAGAATATCAAACATAAGGTCAATTCAATGCACAGAAGAATATGTGAATGTTGAGAAAAGAAATTTTGATGTTTTTTTTTTTAAATGCAAGTATTTTTAAAAAAATTAAGAGTTATTTCCAAAGCATATGTCATCATGGGTATATACATTTGATTGAATTCCTCACATCTGATTATTATCATTAAAACAAACAATTTTGGGAAATTTACATATGTAGAGCACAATTCTTATGTATTTACATATTTCTCACCTAAACTTTCATATTTGCATACATAGCACTTTGGTGCTTTAAATCTATGCATGAAAAGCTGTGTTTCACTTACGGATGTGATCTTAAAGATTTCAGTGCTAAATGTGTAAATGTGAAAGTTTAGGTGTGATACATAAGAAATGTGTGTTGTGTATGTGTTGACCTCATTTTAGTGAGGTCTTAGGATATTCCTCTTAGACCCTAGGATCTAGCTTTAGGAGTTCCTTATTGACCATCTAAGAGGACTAGTACGGGACCACACCACTTAGAAAATTCGAGCCGATTCCTCGCTCCTCCGAGCCTCACATGAACGGTCCCAAATCCTCGGCGTTGCGCTAAGTTGATTAGGACCGAACAAGTGAAATTCGAAGTCGAGTTCCTACGTGAATAGGGGCGACCTCGGGGAATCGCCGTGACTCGGCACTCACGGACATCACGATTCGACACTTTTTGGCCCGACCGTAGGCGAACTTGTCCAACGACCTCGGATGACGAAACGGACCACACGGATGCGTCCGGGACGTCGAATTTAGCTAGGAAGGATACCCATATTGCTATGGTTCTACGCGCGCGAACGACACGGAAATTGATGCACATTTTTTTAAAATTGTGTAACGCGGGTCCAGGCTCAATTTGGGTTCGAGCAGGGTTGAATTTGGGCTAATCACATCAGCTCACAGATTTCAAATTTTAAACTTTAAAATTCAGGCGGACTATTTAAAACTGATATTAATTAAAAATATATGCTTGTTATTATTTTCCAATTAAATCGTCCGCAGGAAAGGCAATTATTAATTTCTCCGCGCCAACGTTCTCCTGTAACCGCTCGCTCATATGCAAGTACACTAATTGGCCTCCTTTTCTGGCCCGGCTGGTTCGTGCTCGCGACCTCTCTTCCTCGTTCGACAGAAGCGCTTGCCTCCTCTCTGCGAACTGAGACAACTTCCTCTCCCGCTCCTCTCTGCAAAACTGAAGCCGACCCCTGCTCCTCTTCTCTCCCGCAGGACACGCCTCGCCTCTGCACCGAACAGAAGCTGCTCGCCTCGCCATCTCTCCCCCTCGACACTTTCCCGTCTCCCTGTTCGAGCACCCACCGAGACTCGCTGAAATTCGCCTCCTTCCTCTCTCGATCTCGCGACCCAAGCCGCACGCGACATAACCCTCACGCTCGCCTCACCTCTGCCGCTCGCGACTCTCCAGCCTTTCTGAAACCCGCTCGACCTCGCGCTCGTCTCCTCGCTCGACGGAACAGACGTTTGGCTCGCCTCGCCTCTCCCGCTCGATCCCGTCACCCTCGCCTGCTTCCCTCTCATTCGCGATCGAAGCCCTCGCCTCGCCTGTTCCTCACGACCGAAACCCTCGTCTCCTCTCTGCACCGCAGCACTCGCCTTTCCTCATCTGACCGAAGATCTCACGCCCGACCTCCCCTGCTCCTCCTCTCTGCGACAGGTCCCGCGCCTTCTCTCTGCGACAGAAATCCCACCTGCACCACCTCTGCACCGAAGCTCTCGATCTTGCCTCCTTCCTCTTGGCCGAACCCAGCGCCTCCTTCCTCTCTCGATCTCAGCCCTAGCTGCTCGCCCTGATTCGAACCCCCAGACGCCTCCTTCACGCAGAAATCCCCGCAACCTTCTCCCTCTCCTTCTGACGCTCACCCACGCCTCCCTCTGCACCGAACGAAACGCCCAGCACCTCTCCGCCGAAAGCCGAAGACTTTGAGGAAGGTATTCTTGTGGTTCTTCTGTTTTGCTCGCCTGGCTTTTGCTCCCGGACCCTCGACTTCGCTTACTCGGTGCCCGTGCTTATAGATAAGGTTTTGAGGTATTGATCTCGATCTCCCGCTTGTTTTAAACTTTGGTATAAATACTATGTGACGCCGCATATTAGCATGATCCGAAATTCCTTTTAGAAGAAAGCATGACAAAATTTGAATGTGGCCACATATCGATGCAATCATTGGTAACATTTTCTTTCATCTTTTTTATATTCCGTGCCATTAGCTGCATGCATAGGAAATAAACTCGCTTGGATATATTGCTTGGAGAATGTTCAATCCCTTCTAATTGTTAATAGTTCACTTGAGTATTTTCAAGGCATCTCTAAACGTTTCAGCAATGCATTATAGTGGATAGTATCGATCATTGGTTTGCCTTTTATGGTCTTGGGATCAGAATATTGTCTTGACTTTGCATATATTTATTGTCTCGAAAGGATTTATGGGAAACAAAGAGACTCGATGCTTACTCGTTTTTTTTTTGTTTGAGAAAATTTGAATTTCACGTCTTTGGGTTTGTAAAAATTTGAATATTTTGGTGCTTTTCTTTTGAAGAAAACCTACGAGCTTTCATGTTTTTTTACAAGTGTCGGTGCTTTGCTTTTGAAAATTTGAGTATACGGATTCTCTAATTCATAAATATTGGCACACTTTGTGCTTATGTCTCAATTACACGTGTGCGTGTTTCTTCATTCTCAAGTCTTCACATGCACGATTCTGAATTCCTAAAGCTCCAAATGAGCATTCACTTCAAGATAAAATTCTCTTTGCTTGTTTTGTACTTTGAACATCCAAATGCAATCACCACTATGCTCCAAATGATCGTTTGTTGCAGGAGTTAAATGGCTCTTTGACGGTTTTATTTGAAAATTGGAAGAACTGTTTTCTGCTCTATATGCTTGCTGATTTTGGGGTGCTTTAAAAGTTATTTTTGCTTTATATACTTGTTGTTTGAAGCATTGGTGCTGCAAGGAAGCTGGAAAGTAGCCGTTAGAGGTTTGGGAAAGTTGTTAGCTGCTGTAGAAGCCGCTGGCTATAGCTGTAAGTGCTGTAGGTGCTGTAGAAAGCGGTTGCTTGCTGTGTGAGAAGCTGATAAGTGCTGTTTGGGATTTTAAAAAGCTGCTGTGAGCTGTTTAGGCTTAGACTGTTGTTTGAGAGTGCTGTCTAGCCCTTAGAAAGAGCTGTTTAGCTGTTTGAAGCTCGCTGGAAGTGCTGTTAAGTGTCTGTCTAGTGTTTGGGATGGTCTGTTAGGTGCAGAAATCTGCTGTTAGGAGCTTAGAAAGTGCTTGTCCAGTTTGTTGTGAGTGCTTGTTTGGGCCAATTATGTGCTGTCTAGTGACTTCGATTGTTGTTTGGATCATTTGAGAGCTTTAGGAGAGTTGGGAGAAAGGTTCGATGGTTGTGTGGAATATTTGAAAGCCACATAATTCTTGTCGGAAGCTTAGGAGTGCTTATAGTTGCTTTGTCCGGAACCTTCTTATTGCTTGTTTGAAGCTTTAAACTTGCTGCCCCGAGCCATAGGAAGTCTTAGGACTCGTTGTTTGGAGTGTCTAATCACTTGCCCCGAGTCGTAGGAGGTCGTAGAGTCATCGCGTAGGCTTGATAGGCTGCTACCGCGCAATACTTTGACGCTTATCATTTGAACATTTTTTTTGCTTCGAGTCACTTGCTTTTCCCGTTTTTGGGCTTTACTTAGTTTTCGGAAGTGGGTCGGCATCCTTTGGTTCTTGTTTTATTTTTCTTTTAAAACGGTTAAGTCACGAAAAAGAATTTCCGATTTAACTTAAGGAAGGGTAAAACGTTCTTAGTCATCGCAAACACGATTCACAGCGATAGAACTCCAGATTTTAGAAGCACAGCCGTGGGTGAGAGTCACCACCTAATCCACGACAGATCGCTTCCATCGACCTAGGAGCACACCCAGGTGAGAGTCACCCACCTAATTCACGACGCATAGGCTCCATAGCTTGGAGCGCACGCCAGGTGAGCTCCATCCACCTAACCGCAGCATAGACTCCATGAACCTGGAGCACACCTCAGGTGAGAGCCCATCCAGCTAATCCTCGAGCGTAGAACTTCAGATTTTAGAGACCATGACCCCAGGTGAAGTCACTCGCCTAATCCACGAGCATAGGCTTCACTAGACTTTAGGAGCACACCCAGGTGATTCGCTCACTTAACGCTTCACTGCGAAGCTTCACTGATCTTAGGAGCACACGCCAGCGAGGCGCCATCTACCTAAGCTTCGAATGCATAGTGAGCTCAGGCACCGACCCTAATTCACGAATCATTCGAGACATCTAGGCAGGAGAATGCGCAGAGACTTGGTTCACCCTTCCGTAATTAAATCGATTGTGGAATTCACTAAAATGACTACACCGATATTAAAGCCCATACGCCGGGATCTGAGTTTGAACATTACGCTCGAATCCTCACCGCGATTGGGGACATTTGTTCTGCCACATATGGATCATCGGATCAGGTGTGAGTGCGAGGTCACAGGTGGCGAGGCGATGATAATAATCGTTTATGTGTGCTTATACGAGGGATACGAGGGATAATTAGAATAGTATCTCTACGCGAGGACCTCCATAATGAGAGAGAAATGACACGTGATCTTATTCCTTGGGTCTTAGTGGGATTATTTGCCACCGACAATCTTAGGTCGTCGATAATCACAG
This sequence comes from Papilionanthe hookeriana x Papilionanthe teres, assembly GCA_022702705.1. Lineage (NCBI taxonomy): Eukaryota > Viridiplantae > Streptophyta > Magnoliopsida > Asparagales > Orchidaceae > Papilionanthe > Papilionanthe hookeriana x Papilionanthe teres. The sequence goes on along the minus strand of CM040429.1, from coordinate 99,871,935 downwards.
CACGATTAGAGTAAGCTAGCAATGTGATTTATCTTAATTCTACAAAATATTTACAAAAATAAAAAAAAATCTCTTTTACTTGTTAGAAATAACTCTTCATAAAAACTATAAAAAAAGAACATCTTACGCATGAAAATCAAATAATTTTTCTTATAAAACTTACAAAGGTCATGGTTAGTCAACTTGGATTGAGGTTAAGGACTTGCCTCACGTAGATCGTCGGGTTAGTAACTTCTTGTCCAAGGTCGAGTAGCCTTGCGGCCGATCTCCGAGCCCCTCACTCTCTACCGATGTCTTATACTCGAGTTCGGTCTTCAGTATGTGATTACTGAGTTTTGCTTGCGATTCTATGACTCGTTCTTTATTTTCGACTTTCGTGTCGAGTTTTCTCGCTCTGTTTACTTTTCAGACGAGTTTATTTAAATCCACTGCATAATCATACATGCTTGCAATACAGATTATACTGACGGTAACGAGATGCCGAGTACGCTTTTACGGTTTATTTCTTCAGATTTACTTTCTTCGTGATCCACTTTCTTGTGACTTTCTTTCTAGTGATTTTACTTGCAATTTATTTTACTCAACATGTCAAAGCGAAAAAGCAACAAAACTCGAAGACATTGAAACACGTTTGCAAAGCTATTTGAACCTTAGACCCTAGGATCTACTTCATAGTGAGAAGCTTGAGTAACTCCAGTGAGGCAAGACAATGAGGAGGCTTGGATTGAGCAACAAGAGGATCTTGCATCAAAGCTCTTCTCGTTTAGATAACGACATATAGGACTTCGAGGTAGCTCGTCCAGTCGCGCGTAAACCCTCGATTCTCCTTTTTGAAGCTACGTACGGCCAGGTGTTGCTGCAGTCGTAAGTCCTAACTCGCTTTGGGTTCCGAGGTTGTCGTACGGTACGACGTAAACCCTCTTATCTCTGCAATGTTATTTGCGTGATTAGGTATTATGCGAGTGTAAGTCCGAATAATAAAATTGGCGAGGATTAAACATTTAATTAACATCGTCTCCAAAACACAGCCAGCATCGTGGGATAGTTGGGAAGTCACGGGGCTCGCGCTCGGATACGTGACATCCCGACCTTTCTTCCCTTTGGACTCGTGGAATTAATCGTTCCATTTGAGCCACTCCGACTTGTTTTTCCACGTCCTGCAGTGAAAACCTAAACCTCGGATCTTGAAGACAGAAGCCAGCCGATCGTTATCGAGAGTTTCTCGGATGGCACTAGTCGTTTGGGATGTAATTAACTATAGAGGCCGACTACATAGGGAACTTGGAACCGGGATAAAATAAACCCTGCCTACAGTCTTCTATTAGGTAGGGGAAGCATCGATCGCGCGTAAAGGTTCGCGGAGTCAGAACGGATGTCACGAGTCACTTGGATTCGTATGATTGGATTCATCCGTCGCGGGATACGTTAATGCTTTTGAGAAAGTGTATCATTTGTGACATCGAGACACGATTATGCGAGTGCTTGGACCAATGAGATCCAGGCGGTCTCATTTTTCAAAATTAAAATACACTACTTTCAAAACTACTTTTCCAAAAATTATATATCTTTTATATTAAACTAAATCACTAAATTTTATATCTTTCAAAAGAGAAAAAAATGCGGCCGACAGTATGTAAATGCCCCAACATTTTTACATCAAGAATAGTTTGTTTGCTTTTCCATCAATAGTGAAAATTTAGAACTTGCAATATATAATAGCAACCTCAACAAGCAATAACCATGGACTATACTTGAATAAGCGCAAAGAGATACCTTTCCGTTACACTGAAAACAATCAGGTCTCGATCTATCAACTCCACATTCGGGACACACTGTATAACCCCTTCCCCGACAACTTGGGCAGGGTAACTCTCTGATGTACTGACCATTTGGGCCAAACCATGATCTCTCCTTTCCATCTGGTAGTGTAACAGTCCTATGAAAGCAAAGAAAAATTTAAACATATACCACACAATTCTTATATATTAACATATCTAACATCTAAAGTTTGATATCTACATATATAAAAGTATGGTTTTATAAAATTAAGCATGAAAAGGTGTATTTCACTTTTAAGAAGTAATTAATAGTAGTATTTTTTATTTGTTAAAGTTTGAGAGGTAAGTATGTAAATATCAAAGTATAGGGTTAGATATGTAAATATATAAGAATTGTGTTGTATTTATGTAAATGCCTCAAGCAAGTCATGCTATATAGATTAGAGCAAGTAAATCTGTAAACATCTCAATAGCATGTATATACCATTGCCAGCAAATCATGCATATATATTTGGTCGTTTGGGTCAAATAAAATGTTCATCTGCGTGTAAGATTTTACATTTTACCATTACTAAGGTGAGCATTCATGGCGAAGCAAAGAAATAAAAAATGTTTTTAAAATAAAATAATTAAAATAACAAGAACAAAAGTCTTGTATATAGTCAACTCCGGCAATATAAATCAGTAATTATAGTAGCAATGTCAAATTTTTATCTATAGAAATTTAAGGTGGCAGAAAATGATTTAAAACATGACAAAGATTTGATCAATATGTGAGTAGTTCCACAATCACGCTTGATCCAAAAAAAATTCTTTCAATATGTGTAGTGCTTGATTTTCAATGTCAGATTCTCTTCTGAAAGTAAATCTGTAAAACATGTCATGGAAATGGGAAAGAAGAACGTATGATGTTTATTTTAAATGCTTTTAACTTCTTTTCTCGTGAGGAAAAAAAAGAAAAAACACTTGCAAGCAAATTGTAACATGTGCTATATTATGTTTCAAAAGACTGCCGCAATTTTGTCTTAGGACAAAACATAATGCAATTATTATATAAATATCCTATTTTTTCTTATCAAATATCCTTCACCTTCTTCATTAATCATGCACTTCAGAAACAATTCTTATTAAGAGCTCCCAACTCCATTTTTACCCTCCTTTATAATAACCCTTGATTATTACAATCAATTTAGTCCTATTAATTTGAGGAAATCACTTTTTAAAAATAGCTTACGAAAAAGTGTAGAGGGCGGAGTCCAAATATTTAGGTGGCAGCACAAAATAAATTTATATATTAGATCAAGTATCTTATGATAGTGCAAAAACTCAACTTTTTTTCATTTGAAGATGCAACTGGCAATGACAATTTGAAAAAGAGTATCATGAAAAAACTTACAGCTGCCTCAATTTAGGGGCATAATTAAAACTCTCTCTCTCTATCTATCTATCTATCTATCTATCTATTTTTGCCAATTCAAATAAATTTTTCCATATCCTTAAAATCATTTCATAGGATTGGCACTTCCCCATCTTAAGTTAGTTAATTAATTTCTCCATCACTCAATTAATTACACACAATCCAAAACAATTTTGCATACAAATTTCATCTACCGCTAATAGCCTACCAGAACATCTCTTTTTCACTCTCTGCGTACAGGCACAAATTGCCTACTAAGAAACAAAGTGCTCGGCTAATTGCTGCCCCTCAGTAAACAATAATTCAAAAATATTATAAAGTGTGAAAATTTAAATTTGTATTTCATAATGAAAATTTTATTACCCATTTTGCCATTTTAATTATTGAGAAAAAAAAATGAAAACTAATTTATTGGATTTGTAAAGATCAAATTATTGTTGTTGCTAGTAAATTTTATTTGCACAAATATTTAAAATTACTTTCAAACATTTAACCTTAAGAAAATAATAATAGGAAAATTGTATTGGCCAATATTTCTCAGTTATTATTAGTAATTTCTTTCAAAACTACTAAACAAACTCATACTTACATGACCAACATATATTTTCATTAATTAAACCTTGTATTGAAAATATAGAAATGCATGTTTTGTAATTTTCTATTGCAAATGCATGATTGCATATGAGCGTATTTGATGTATTAGAAGCATGTATTTTATTGGCTTATCATTGTATTACTTTTATTAGTTTATACTTACCTTGTTTATCTTTACTCGAGCTGTTCAGGGCAATATGGTTAATTTTTAGCTTAGAAATAATGAATAATTCTTTTAACTTGTAGGATCTTGTATTATAAACAGCCGTACATAGTTTATGCAATATGCAATTATAATAATTAAGAAAAATAATGCTTAGCATGCCCTCCCTACCTTTAAGTTGTGCATATTGATTCTTTCCACTTTCTCCTTCTTCCTCAATTTCTTCAAGGTTCTCACAAATGTTTTGATTTGAGTCCAAATCAATAGTAACAGAACCCAATTTAATTCCTAAAATCCCAGCCCTATCTAAATGACTTGTTCAATACCTAAAAAAGGATTAATAACATGTGCTTGTTGCTTAACACAGTGGAATACAATAACCACTTATTCTTTAGCTAATATATTTACAAGACCAGTTAATCAAACTAGAGTAGAAATGATCTCCAAGCTCCTTAACAATATAATTTATATGCATAACTGATTAAAACATACAATCACTCAAATATGATATATAAATCTATTTTCTGAATTATGTTAACAATCTTAAAGCATCATATCATACATACAAATATCTGATCCAAAATTTGATACTTACTAGTGCATTTATCATGTATTGAAACTTCATCTTGAAGAAGATTATCATTAAGACTTTAATATTTTGATGAATTCAGACCATTTCAGCAATTATAGCTGAATTTATTTTTTAAATCAATAAACTTAAATATATATATACTTAATGGTTTTAAGTTTTGTGTGCTAATTAATATAAATAAACTTTTCGCCTCCAAGGTGGAGAATAAATATTCTTCTCCCAATTAAAAATCACATCATTTAATGTGAACTGAAATATGAAAATTGTTGAGATTTGAGATAGCACAGCACAATTTCATTGATAAGAAGAGAGCTATTTAAACCGAATTACAATAGGCATAATAATGAAAATTACTAAAAACATAATAAAATAAGTAGGAAAAAAAAACAGAATAAAACAAAAGAGGAAATACATAATCAGGAAATAAAATCAAATAATAAGTAGTAATGACGTAGGAATAGCCATTAAAATTTAATATTCTCCCTCAAGTAAAAGCAAAGATGTCAGTCATGTTCAGCTTAGACTTGAAATCATCAAACAAAGGGCAAGGTAGATTATTGATGACAATATCCGCTAGTTGACCGCTGCATGACACATATGGAACGCAAATCTCCTCGAACTCAATCTTTTCCTTAATGAAGAGATTGTCGATCTCCACATGTTTGGTACCATCATGCTAGACTGGGTTGTGAGCAATGTTGATTGCGGTCTTATTATCACATAATAGCTACAGCGGGACGGAGGTTGGCATATAGAGTTTGCGGAGCATGATGCGTAGCCAAAGAACTTCACAGATTCCTAATAACAGAGATCAGAGTACATCTTCAGCACTTCTTCGGGCAACCACAGACTGTTTTTGGTTTTTCCACGCGACAAGATTATCACATACAAATGAGCAAGATCTCAAAGTGGAACGCTGCTCATGAACTGATCCTACCCAATTAGCATCTGTATAAACAACAATAAACGGAGAGGAGTGGCAGGAAATGAGCTCGGTGAACCATTTAAGTAGTGGAGAATCTGGTGGTTATCTTGGAGGTGGTGTTCGTAGGGGTCATGCATGAATTTACACACTATTCCAACGGTGTGACATATATCGGGGCTAGTATGAGCCAGATAGATTAGTTTTTCTACAAGATGTTGGTAATGAGTTTTGTTGACAGATACAACATTAGGAAAGTCAGATGATTTTTCATTAGGATCCATAGGAAAAACAAGAAGTTTGCACAAAAAAATATTGTTCTCTATGAGGAGATTAATCACATATTTGTGCTGAGATTGGCAAATTTCTCGAGAGGACCGAGCCACTTCCATGCCTAAGAAGTATGAGAGAGACCCAAAGCCCTTCATCTCGAATGATGAAGCAAGAATGTCTTTTAAAAATTCCAATGTTGGGAGATCGTTACCTGCAAGAATAATACTGTCAACATAGACAATAAGGATAGCTACCCGGTCATTGGAGGATTGCTGAAAAAAAAGGGTGTGGTCCGATTAAGCCTAAGTAAAATCATGGCCTACGACCACCTTTGCGAATTTGTCAAATCAAACCCTTAGAAACTACTTTAGCTCATAATGGGGCTTTCGCAGCTTACACGCTTGTCCTCTGGAGGTAGTACAATCAAAAACCCGGAGAGAAGAACCCGTGCACCTCTTTTGTCAGCTCACCATTCAAGAATGCATTCTTCACATCTAGTTGGAATAAAGGTCAATCCATATTCACTGCAAGTGACAATAAGTCCCAAATAGCGTTTAACTTAGCCATTGGAGCAAATGTCTCCTCATGGTCAACTCCGTAGGTCAGTGAGCCGGTAGATCTTTGAGGCTCACAAATCATACCTGTGAAATGGCGGAACTTCCCACGTCCTTTGATGAACAAAGAGTCCGCTTGGGACCATTAGAGGAAGTTGTTATCATTTAACTTATGAGTTGTGATCAAGAAATTCATGTTGGCTTCCGGCCCTCCAATCTGCACGGGAGTAGGGTTTAGAGTCGATCCTCCAGTGGAGTCAATGACACCACCTAAGGGTGATTCATTGACATAATTAGCCATAATTCCAATTGATCCAAATGATATGTTGTTGTAATCCATTGATGAATTTTGGTAAAATCAAGAGAAACATATACACTAACAGGAATCACAGGTAGCAGGAACCCTTCCTATAGATCAGCGAAAGAAGTTGTAGATAGCAGGAACCTTTACTGCAGATCAGCTGTTGCAGGAGAAAGGGATACCACACTGGGCAGACTGACGGTGCTTTAAGGATGATGGCAACTTGAACCTGTAGGGAGGCCAGCTGTGTTGCAAAGGAGGACAGCGACCGGTTGCTAAGTTAAGGAGGTGGCTGCAGGGACCGAGAGAGGAGTACGAGGACTGCTATATCTAGGTTTAGACTATGATATCACGTTGAAATTTGGAATAAGCCAACATAATTTCATTGATAGGAGGAGGGGCATGATAATGGAAGTAATAAAACATAATAAAATAATTATGAATGAAAATAAAACAGAATAAAGTAAAAGAGAAAATACATAATCCAGAAATAAAATCAAATAATGAGTAATAATGTCGTAGGGATAGCATTTATAATCTAATAAAAATTACTAGTTCATTAGATTTCATCAATTTATATAATAAGTTATCCATTCATCTAATATGTGAAAACAAGAATGATCATAAACGAGATATAAGCACTTTACAAAAAGCATCAATCATCATAGGAAGAGCTATAGTGGGGGGCACTGGGGGCCAATGCCCCCATTGGCCCGGCCCATTAGGGTTCTAATAACTACTCCAATTTAGCTTTACATAATTAAACTAACTTTAAAATACAGTAGTTCATTTAGCCTTCTTCAAGGCAGAACCAGATCTCATAAAATCTTTAAATAAATAATGATTTATTAAACCTAAGCAAATCAAATTATTACATATGACATCATAAATTATTATTCTAATATTGAAACATCTTCAAACAAATATTAGAATCATAACCCGTCCCAGTCTAAAACCCATAAAAGCTCAAACAGTGCAGCAATGCTTTTCAATTTAAGCAACTGTAATAATATATTAGTTTTTAATGTGGGATTAAATTTATAATGCTAGAGATTAAACATAAATCATTCAAGTGAGAGTATTGCATTAAACAATAAATAAGGAATGAAACTCTCAACAGTTTTTGTTTTTTTTTTTCTTTTTCATTTTTTTAGATTTGTTTTCTCCCATTGTATATTTGCAATTAAATAAAATACCTTTTTTTAGAAATATAAACAAATATAATTAATTTTAAGTTAATAATATAATTATTTAATTTAAAATTAATTTTTAATCTTATTTTATTTAAATTAAATCATTTTTTAAATTATAATTTCTATTGGATTTTAAAGCAATATTGAGTTTTAATTAAGCATCTTAATAAGCTTGTTCATCCAATAATTGAGTATTTAAAAAAGTGTACATGTTCGATCGATTACTTAATTAAATGAAGATAAACAAACTCTAATCGAATTAAGCCGCGGATAGCTTGTCAAAGACATAACTCATTTGCATCCTTAAGTCTAAAATTTACTTGCCATTATCGAGTCAGATTCTTCCATTAAAAAATAAATTCATAAATTACCTTTTTTTTCATGAAATTCCATTTGTCATTGTTGTTAGAATTCATATTGCATTGATAAAGTTATAAAAATTTGTTAAAGGATAATATATGAAAATAATATTTATGCCAATAATATTAATTATCTCTCGACTGTTCACTATCTTTTTATTACTTTTCTTTGAGTTATCGTTTTTGTTGAGTTTAAAATTCATTATTTTGTTAATTTTATTTGAAATATTCTTTATTTATTTCTTTTTTTATCCTTATTAGCATAATTTTATCATTTATTTTAATTATCTAACTTTTTTTTAATTTTTTTGTGTTTGTTCCAATTTTAAATGATTAAGATAGAGGATATTTTTTAACTTTGTAGTTTCTATCCCATTTAAAAGTGTTTTTTGACTCTGGCCTTGTCGATCATCCTTCAAATAGCGTGACAAATTCATTCCATTTTGTTAAATAGAAGTAAAATGCTGTAGAAGCTAAAACTCCTAGGAATTTGAGTCCATATCCCATGCTCTAATAAATAATGTCAAATCTCACTAAGTGATCTTAAGCATCGAAGACTAAGAATCTTCATCATTAATATAAGAAGAAATAATGATAAAATGGGAGAGAAATATATTGATTGAACCCATTTAAGTGATAATTCAATAGTCAAAAAATGGAGCACACAATCTCGATTGTTAAATCAATAAATATGTGTCAATATAAAAAACAATCCCTACAAAATAAGTTGGATCTTAGAAAAAAAAAACTAGAAATAATTATGGAGGCTCAACCAACAGGCCAATTATGTCTAATGGTATTCTAAAGTGCCTGAGATAATGTGAGAAGTAAGAACTAATTCACTTAGATTTAGGCAATATTAAACATGATTAACATTAATACAAGCAATACTTTTCATTAATTCCAAAAGATGAACTTTTACAATTTTTTGTGCCAAATTGCACAAAGTGAGGCCATTAAAAAATATTTTATTGACCATCACCTTCTTCACCTCTAAGGAAGACTATCATATAAAGAAAGTTTGGAGACAATAGAACCCTCAAGCTACTAATAATATCACTTAATGATGAGGCACACCTCAAACAACATGATATGGTGGTTGGTTGATGTCATACCAAAAGACAAAAAATTATCAAGCAAATATAACTTCATAAAGTTGTTATATTTTTTTAATCAACTCACAAAGTTTGCACACAAGCTAAACTAAGAATTGGTTTGATCAAGATAACTCTATTGATAACCTAAGAAAATGGGACTTCAACTCCTAGTGTTATTTATAACTTTTGGCTCTTCAAGCTCACTTGGAATATTTGTGAAAAGTGGAAAATTTATCTCCTCCAACAAATTTAATTGACATTGATCAATATGAATGACAACCTCCAACCTTGTCCCTTGCTCCTCTGCAATGCAAGGATTCCCGGTTTGAGCACCCGCATCATAACCAACAATCTACAGTTTGCCTTTGATTCCATTAACAAAAACCTTAGTAGGAAAAAATTCTCAATCAAAGTGTTCTTATCCATACTATCTCGTCTTCTTGCAAGTTCAATCATTGGAGATACTTTGTTAGCATCATGACAACATTCATTCTTGAACTTAGAATAATGAGTTTGCCCTCCTTTAGGGAGACGGAGTAATTTCTCTCAAACCTCAAACTTCTCCCTAATCTTAGCCTCCTTTGAGTACAAGGACTCACTCACCTAACCAACGACGAATCAATCTCCTTGGTACTGTTTCACTTCCTCTCAATGTGGTCTCAACATCATCATCTGTGATTGAGATGATTACATCATCGAGTCTTATTATTGTGACAGGCATAACTGCCATATCTACCTTGAAGACCAACTTCTAAACTTGTCCAGCTTGGGTTTCATCTTTCCAAGTAAATTTATACAAAGCTTAGTGCTTAGGATGCTGGATAACTCTAAAGCCTATGTCTTGGAATAAGTTGGATTAAAATAGATTGTTGCGAGAGGGTAAGAAATTGGATCTTCAACAAAGTGAAATTGTTGGAAACCAGTTCAAAAATCAACTTTCTCATTCACTAAATGTTGAATGCATGTTTAGAAAAGAAGTTCTCCGCTGGAGCTCCAAGCAAAGTGTCTAACACCTTCTCTACTTTTCAACTATGGGCAAGCTAAGATAGCATATGCTATAGTAGCAGCCTTCGAAGCCCGAGTCAATTCAATAAACATCCCTTACAGCAAGTTTAATTGCAAACTTTGTCAAATTCATTGTTAAATCTATAAGAACTTTTTCCTAAGCTGATTTGACCTTTACTTTCTTCATTATAGACTCATCTACTATTGTAGAATCTCTTGTAAGAACAGAGGACATAACGCACTCCATTACTCCACTGCCAAAAAATATTTCCCCTATATAGTCATCCAATGTCATTAAAGCGTTAAATCTCCTAAGTTAAATCTCCTAAGAAGAACTGATCCAAGTGATACTCTACCACCAATATTTAGTTGTTAAACTTGAGTGACCAACACTAACAAGCCGCACCCAGTCAAGGGGTACCCGAAATAGCACTCAATAGATTTACTTGCCCAATGAACTCATAAAGGCACTTGCACAAGAGAGGGTGCCAACAATGAGCTAAAACAATTGTCTGATTACCCTCAAAATGAATCCTACTCCCTCCCTCCCCCCCTCTCTCTCCCCCTCTCCAAACAGAACAATCCTATTAGGAACGTAGCTGAGAAGATTTTCCATGTGCGCCAGACATCCACAAATTCAGAGTGCATAAAAATTGTAATGAATAATGTAAACAAATCAACCAATATAACATTTTCACTCGGAGAAACAACAATATCATTGTAGTTTATGAAGAACCAAAAAGCCAAACCTCGATCGTGAACCCACTTCAAGCCCTAGCAGCTCCTTGGAAGGATCGAAATCATGCTGCAAGATAATGAAAAGCTTCAAAAGGCAATAATCCCTCAGACGACTCACAGAATTAACGACAAATACGTGAGAGAAGAACGTTGCAAAAAAATTTCGGCAAAAGAACCCACGTGAATTGAATTGCCGTTCACGGAACAACCGATTCGCCAAGAAACATCGACCAACCTCCGAGAAATGGAGATAACGGAGGTTCGCAGCTGCCTGCCTTTCCATCTCTGTAGAAGAAAGGAGTGCCCACGCAAAGTGCATGCGAAGATCATTTCATCCCCAGCAATGAGTCTAAGCTCTCTGGATTTGTCGACACCACTGCGTACTTTTGTCTTGCAGACGAAAAATTATTCCATAAGCAGAACGTACTAAGCGCTGCTTCCTGAATCCACTAATACTAAGGATAACATCTGAGATTGTGTCTATTTCAGAATTATCAGAAGATTATTACGAGATTATTGTGGTATTATTCTGAATAACTAATGAATAATTTCTTAATAACGCTTCAATAATCTCTGCGGTTTCACTTTTATATTTTTTTTCTGTTATTCAAGGTATTGTTAGGTTATTGGGAGTTTAATGCTCAAATAATGCTACAATAACTTCCTAATAACCTACCAATAACCCCCGCAGTTCAATTTTAATATTATTCACGGAGTTATTATGGGTTATTCGCTGGTTATTTGGTCGTTATTTGCGAATTCCGTACGCAGTGCTGCATGCGTTATCCGTATGAAATAATTTTCCGTTGCAGACTAAGAGTTTCCATTTTGCGCTTGGGAAAAAAAATATTACTCATTCAAAATTGCTGACTCTAATCACCATGGATGATTCGACCTCACTAAATAAAAATAAATAAATAAAACTAAATAATTTAATGTACAATGAGTTAATGCATAATTAAATTAGTCCTCTAATAAGATAGATCTCGAAAAATGTTATGTTTTATCTAATCATCATTAACACTGAATTATGCAAACATTTGAGATTAGGAGAGTCGATAATCTTTAGAATTGTACTAATAATTTACCACTACTCGTTAATCATTCATCTTGATGGTGACCTTGATTTCCCAACTCTATTTTATGTGAAGACATTTATATTTCGTCTAAACATGTAGCAACATTTTATGATAGTCAAATCATGAATATTTTCTGTCATGTTGAAGAGTAATGTAATACGAGCAAGCTAACTTTCTCATAGTGCTCCATCGCGCTAACATTTCATATACCAAAAAGTCACTTACTCTCCACCTTAAAAGTATTTTCATTTGAATGTCGCATAAGTAATTACACTTTTTTCATAAAGAATTTGTAACTTTGTTATTAACGATTGAAAATATACGTCAGTTTTTTATTCTTTTGAGTTGTTAGAATTTGGTATAATGAATATGAGAAACATGAAGGGGCAATTATACACGTCTCAAGTGGAAGATTATACAGAGCAACAATCATATGTCAACATGAGCGGGGCGAGACGACCTGACTGTATGGTGTGAAACCATCGACACACAAGCCAGGTATAACATTGTATGACTCAATAATATGTTCAGGATAAATAAGATCAAATATTTTCATGTTTTTTCATTTGTCGGACGACTCAAATATCTAATTTCATCTGATATATTCTTATGACATCTCATGAACGAAACAGTACACATAGAAACATATAATCTTTGAGGATCTTTAATGAGCGATAAATAGAAGATGCGCTTGTATGGAACTTCATTTTGTATTTTTTTTAAATTATTATTTTGAGGTTTGAATCTAAGAGCCTCATAAAATATATATCGAGTCTTCATAGCAACAATCTCGTGAAATAACATCATTGACACAATAATCCATCTTATTTGATTTTCAAGCTGAAGTTCCAAACCTTTATTTTGTTTTGTAAGTCCTATGACACTAAATTTTCGTGTGGATTTATTTCTTTCAGTAATAATGTTTAAAGTATTCTCGAGACATGTTAAATTTTATTTTAATTATCAATATTTAAAGGGCCACAAATACCTCAAAATCGATTGCGCAACCTTCCCACAGTAGTCATTACGACATTCAATAGTTCATAAAATATACGAGCTTCTCTATTTGGTGACTCTTCCTCCACTAACTCTTATAATGAGCTATTATTCTGTTGAACGCTATTTTTAAAAATTAATTTGAGTCATACTGAGTTGGAGGATCATAACTCATTGAAGAAGCATAACTCATTGAAGAACCGACTTCAGAGTAAATGTCAGGTTTATGTTGGTCATGTGAAGTCCAATACCAATAATTTGGTTGAAAATAATTCTCTAAGGTATAAATCATAGCCGACTTCGTTTGACATTAAATATGTTTAATTCTTCTGTTTCATTTTTAAGCACTGAAACTTCATAGAAGTGAAACAAAATTTGAGATGACATTTGCACGAATAACTCAGAAGTATTCAAGAACTCATTAGTTAGTCGTTTGTTATCTTGGTGCAGTTCATTATACATCCAAAATCTTACAATCTGAATATTTATAAATAACCTATATATTTGATAAAAATAATGTTTGAGTTAATTTAATATTAACTTACACGTACATTTATCGATTAACTGTGGTATATAATTTTAAGATGATGCTCTATAGGTCTCATAGGGAAAATTATTTGATACGGACAACGTACGGAGCGCTGCGTACGAAATCCCTAAATAACTGTCGAATAACCACCTAATAACCTCATTGATCGTGTATTTTAGGATTATCGGGAAGTTATTAGCAAGTTATTGCGATATTATTCCGAATAATCAGCGAATAACTTCCTAATAACGCCCCAATAACCTCCGCAGTTTCATTTTTTACTTTTTATCTGTTATTCGATGTATTGTGAGGTTATTGGGAGGTTATTACTCAAATAACGCTGCAATAACTTCCTAATAACCCGTTAATAACTCAGCAGTTTCATTTAATGTTATTCACGGGTTATTAGATGGTTTTCGGCGGTTATTTGGAGATTTCGTATGAAGCGCTGCGTATGTTGTCCGTATGAAATAATCTGTCGTCTCATAGAGATAATAGTATTTCAGACATACCATATACTAACACTTGATGTATGTATATGTAAGATAGAGAATTAGCCTATATACCACATAAACTTTCATATTTACACATACCACTACAAGTTACGTGACTGCCTGACATACCCCACAATTTTTATAGGCGAAATTTATGAAATAGCAAATTTTTAAAAAGACATTTTAATTCACAAAAAAAATTTTATGGGAATCGAAAAAGTTGCAACGTCCTCGGCAACTTTTCACTGCTGTGGCAAAGTTGCCTAGTCATTGGCGACTTTGCCACACCAGCGACACAGCCGTCGATGACGTGGCAGCTTGTAAATTTTTTTAAAATCTTTAGAATTATTAGAAATTTTTAAAAAATAAAAAAATTTGACATGACAATGTTATCGATCATCAAAACAAAATTATTGAGTCGATTTAAAAAAAATAATAAAATTTCGTCATTTCTATACATTTACTTAAGTATTATATACCAAACTAATAGACACAACACTTGCATGTTAAACCATATAAAAATGGAATATCTCCTTGTTGAGGAATTAGGGCAAAGAGAAAGGAAGAATCGACACAAATCAAGTAGAAAACACAGAAATTTAATGTGGTCGGGCAATTTGCCTATGCCTCGGGAGCTGAGCGGCGGCTTTCTTTGATTTCACGAAAATAGCACGAATCCCTTTTTAAAGTTACAATACAGTGTATATATATATATATATATATATATATATATATATATATATATATATATATATATATATATATATATAGCCCTAGCGTATAATAGATAGATATAAAATTACCCCTGTTACACTCCTAAAACCCAAAAAATATGAAAATCATGAATTATAGTGGAAAAACAAAAAAATTATGAGTGATAGAAATGTATTATACATTATGAATAATAAAAAATTATCATATCCAATAACCCTGCAATACCTACATAATAACCTATGAATAACATTGAAATGAAACCTGCGAAGGTTATTGGAGGGTTATTTTGGTAAGACACGTAGTTGTTTTATATGATTTAATATCTCAATAACCTGTCAATAACCCCGAAATACAAAATCACGGAGGTTATTGAGGAGTTATTATGCACGCAAAGCCGCATACGTACTCTGTATGTAACTATTTCTCCACAATGTTATGTTATCATTCTTTTTAAATCAATCTAATGGTGTCTTATACTGGCAATTATATAATTAGTTAGAACATCCACATCAAATTCATATCATGACATATATGTAACCCAATATTATCACTCATACATTTATTTATTTATAATAGAACAAGTAGAACAATAGGATCGAATAATTACAGTATATTGGTACATAAAATAAATTTATTAGGCCTCATGTCCACCATATACACCTAATCATTCTCTTCTTCCCAACTTCCGGGAGACAAAATAACCAGTTGTGAATGCCACCAGTGCCAATATAATGTATTTCTTATTCCTGTAAACTTTCTTCAACCCTTCCTCTATAAATCCACTATCCATCCAATCCATCCAACCCTTATCTTCTTCTTCCTTCCAAACCCTTATTCGCTTAATTCTTTCTTTCACCTCTGATTTCTTCTCCCCCACTTCTGACTCATGACAATACCTTGATTTCTCTTTCACCATTGATGCTTTCTTCTTCTCATTTAATATTACTTCATCTTTCCTCTCTTCTGTGTTTCCCTCCTTCACAGTTTGTAGTTCTTGTTTCTGTTCTGGTGAGTGTTCTGTTTCTGTAATCCTCTGTTCCGTAGCCATTGTTGTCTTCATTGCTTCTTCTTTCATCTTCTCATTAATGCGTTGCATTGCTTCTTTCATTTTTGGGTCTTCTTTCTTCTCTTTAATAACTGCATCTTCTTTCCACTCCTCCTCAGCCATTATTGGTTTTTTCTTTGTTCTTGTTAGCTCTTCTTCTTCCTTTCTCCCTTCTGTAACCATCTCTGCTTTCTCCTCCATCAATGGTTCTTCTTTCCTCTTCTTCACAGGCATAAATGCACGCTTCTCTTCTATTTGTACATCTTCTTCCTTCCTCGCTTCTGTAACCATCTTTGCTTTCTCCTCCAATTCTGTTTCTTCCTTCTTCTCTTTGATCACTGCATCTTCTTTCCTCTCCTCCGCAGCCATTAATGGTTTCTTCTTCACTGTTGTTGCTTCATCTTCTTCCTTCCTGGCTTCTGTAGCCATCTCTGCCTTCCTCTCCATTACTGCTTCTTCTTTCTTATCTTCAGAAGGTTTGCGATTGATGATTCTTGGGATGGTTAAAGAAAGAATATTGTTCTCTAATTTTGCACTAATTTTTTCAAAGTTTGAATCTTGTGGAACGTTATAGGAGGAGTGAAAGCTAGCAAATCTGAGTTTACCCACCTGCTTTGTTCCCCAGACCGTTATCTTCCCGCTCTGGTCATGTGAGATATTCAAATCCTCCTCTTTGAATGCTATATGTATATATATATATAAACATTAAAAACTCATATTAAACAAATTTGTTAAATAATTCAGCATTTATCACATTTAATCTTTATCAAATCTGAATAATTAGATATTTATAGAAGAATTATGGAGTATAAATGTAATAATCTAATTTATATCAAAATATTTCCCACATAAAATCTCTTCTTATCAATTTACATTTCTCACCTCTCCTAAAATTATAATATAATTAATTAATATATATACATTAACGGGAAAAAAATTTAATTTTTATTCACCTTGGGGGAGATGTAAACGGAGGATATAGTTGGAGGGTTCCTCCACCCATTCCTCCGGCGGGTTGATGTCATCATATGTGGCCTGAAGCGGCGGATAACTCCTTATTGCTGCCCTCGGAAAATGATCGATTGGCATGTGTATGCTGAATGTATGTAATAATTTCTCGTATGCATGGCTTTATCTTAGGGTTTCTCTTGAATGAATAGGTTTCTTGTGGCCTCTTTATTCTAAGAGGGAGAGAGAGGAGAAGGTTGGTGTTGTTCCTTGCCTTACAAAGAGCCTAAAGTGAAGGTATTTTCTCTCTTAGGGGTGACGTTTAGGAGTTTCTCTAGCTTTTAGATAGAAATGAGGCAAGTTTTCTAGAATAAATTTTGTTAAAAAAAAAAAATTTTGGGCATTTACACTTATATATATATACCACTCAATTCTTATGTATTTACATGCATGGACAACAAAGTTTTATTTTTTTTGACATTTTTTATGATCAAAATATTTCATATCACGTAAACTATATCTTTATCTTAAATTTTAAAATGTGAAATATATGTTTTCATGCATATATAAGAAGACATGTAATGCACAACTGTTGTATGTATGAGAATCAATCAAAGTACTATTGTGTATGCTTTATCAATTAATGAATGTTTCTATTAAGATATTTTAAATTGATTTGGACGCTTAAATGAATTTTATAAGTTAAACATCACCTTTGACATTAAAATAATTCTAATAATTGAAATACAACTCCAAAAATTATCAAATTTGTTTTGGGAGTTCTCTGTGATCAGAGGAACAAATTTGTTTTGGGAGTTATTGGATCTATGTTTTTCTCTTAGTCTTATTTTCCTTTGGATTCTCATAATAACCATTCCGAAATTTAAGCAACTCACCTATTGTATTTTCTATTACCACATTACTATGAAGAAGCCTACATTTGGAAGTCATGAAAATAATATTTTCTGTTCTAAATCAAGTGTTTTCTTAGACAACTTCGGTTATCTAATATGTAATTAACTATAAGGGTTTGCCCATACAGGAAACTTAAAGACCCCAGATTAATATAAATCATATCTAATTCCTTCATATTAGATAAGAGAAATTGTCGGTCGACATAAATGGTTCGCAAACCAAATACGTCTTTAGTTCATTTGATCAAGCATCACCACTAAGCAATGTATCCATTCTTCGGGATAAATACATGGTTTATAGTGAAGTGCTTGATTATTTAAACTATTGCATATATGAAATCAGATCGATTTCATATTAAAAATGATACTTTCTAAAAAAATCTAAATATATATTTACATAAATTAAATCCCTCAATCGACTTCCACGATCGACAGTGTATTGCTTTGAGATTCATGTCGGATGATGAAAATTTGTTGGTGGCGAGAATTTTGACAGATAATTTCATTGGTGCAATTAAAATTATCGTCATTAATTGGATTTTGAATTGGTTTCTCGACAGACTAAAAGTTGTTATTTTGTTAATTGGCAAAGCATTCCAATGAGCAAAGATATGTCGAAAACTTTTTACGACAGATTGTCGCGACTTGAAAATTTCTGAAGTGATGCTTGCTAGGATATTTGCGGCGGTAGAATAATGAATTAGCATATATTCAAGTGAAATAAACAAGTAGTCGAGACACCAAAAAATTTTAAATGGAAAACTCGTAAAGGAAAAAAAATCACTGGGCCTCGCTTAGTTGTAAAAATCTACTATAAGTTGATGATTATAGAGACCTATTGTCTCACTGGCGAAAAATTGTTACAAAGTCTCACGAATTACAACGTTGAAGTGCGGATGAACTTGTTGCAAGGAACATGTGGCGACTAATAACGATCGGCCGAGGCCGGCGGGTGGTGGTCGAGGTTGGTCGGCGATGGTCGGTGGTGGCCGACGGCAATCAGCGGTGGTCGGTGGTGGCAAAAGTGATGTTGGACTTCAGCTTCTTCTCAAAGTTTCAAACTCCTCTTCAAGTCTCAAGCTCTCTTTCTCATGAGAGGGGTGGGGCTCTTTTTACAGAGTTTTGGCTTCAATTAATGATAAAATTTGAACCACTCCGATCGAACAAGCCACAAATATTCCCTTGATCGGATAACATTTAATGGTTATTTGAGTGCCTTAATGATGTCGAAAGCGAGTGATCTTGGGCTTGTTGGATTTGTCTCACCAAGACGCTCGCGTCAACTATGAACTCGTCAATTTCTACATTCATTTGATTTTTCAAATACGTCTGAAAAACTTCTAATGGTTTATCACCTTGATCAGGGCTTGATTTTGATTGGATTAAACCAATTTTAGTACCATTGGGTCTGTCTCATTGAGCAGGTTAGTTTGACTATGAGTTTGTTGAAATTGGAGTTGTAAATGACTCTTAATCAAAGTTTGAATATTTCTTGCTCAAATGATTGCCTCGAGATTCATGTCATGCATCGAGTTATCGTGTTGGATTATGGAGATTTGTTTGAGGCACATCGTAAAGATTTACCCACTGTACTTGATCATTAGTCAAATTTCAAGACATCTCAAATAGCTACATCTACCGATACTGTATTGGATCAATAATTATAGCTCTCTTTAAATTGATGTACACACATATGCTCCACAAAATAAAGAAAAAAAAGTTCATGTAGAAATATTATTTCAAGTTTTCACGGTATTATTGTAGTAATTGCTTCTAATTGTCCCAATGCATCAAATTTCAAACCAGTTGCACATAAATTCTTGAGTAATACACTGATTTCAATTAAGAGATTAAGTACTTCACTAAACAAAACATTAAAATACAATTGGCAACAAACTTTATAAGAAAATATGATAATGATTTTTATTGCAAATATTTTTCTTACTCCCAAGTCAAGATAGCTTCTCAAAATAGAAGCATAACAATTCATAAATTTTAATAATTATAGCAACTAACAAATTATTCTTTATTGAACTAAAATAAGATAATAAATAATTTTAAGATTAATAAGTTACTAGCATTAGTCTCTTTTATCTCTAACTCTCTTATTCTACAAGACTCCTTCAAGTCTTATTTGACATTCAAGTTATCCTTCTACAATGCTCCTTCTTCAAGTCCACTCTGATTCAAGTTATCCTTAATTTTGCTTTTAAAAAATTAGTAAAACAATTTTCCTCTCTGTGAAAGCCATCTAGATCATGCATAATTAAATTAGTCCGGAGCAACATAAATCTCAAAAAATATTATGTGTTGTCTAATAATGATTAACATCGAAATTATGGAAACATTAGGGATCAAGACATACGATAATCTTAAGACTTATATTAATAATTTACCACAATTCATCCCTAATTAATCTTTGTAGTAACCCTGATTTGTCAACTTTATTTTATTTGAAGGCATTTATATTTCACCTAAAAGAGCGATCAACCCGTAGAAACGTTTGATGATAATCAAACCATGAATATTTTTTGTCATGTTGAAGATTAATGCAACATGGGCGAGCTAACTTACCCGCAGTGCTCCATCCCGTTAGCATTTCATATACCAAAAAATCACTTATTGCCCACATTAAAATTATTTTCATTTAAAAGTTCTAGTTTGTATAAATGTCATAAGTTATTACACTTTTTTCTTAAAAGAATTTGTAACTCTTCTATTAACAATTACAAATATACATCATTTTTTTCTTTTGAATTATTAGAATTTGGTCCAATGAATATGAGGAACATGAAGGGGTGATTATACACATCTCACGTGGAAGATTATACGTAGCAACAATCACATGTCAACATGAGTACGGCGAGGAGACCTGACAGTATGGTGTTAAACCATCTACACAAAAGCCAAGTATAACATTGTGTAACTCTACAATATATTCATGATAAGTAAGATCAAATATTTTCATGTTTTTCCATTTGTCTAATGACTCAAATAGCTAATTTCATCTGATATATTCTTATGACATCTCATGGGTGAAACAATGCACATAGAGACAAAAAATCTTTGAGAATGTGGAATGAGTAACAAATAGACGATGCGCTTGTATGGAACTCCATTTTGTATTTTTTTTTTAGTTTGAGGTTTGAATCTAAGAGCCTCATAAAATCTATATTGATTCTCCGAAGCACCAGTCTTGTGAAATAACATATATTCATTCACACAATAGTTTATCTTATTTGATTTTCAAGCTTAACTTGGAAACCTTTTTTTTTATTTTGGTTTTATAAGTCATAAGACACCAAATTTTCTTGTGGATCTATCTCTTTTAGTAATAGTGTAACCTAATTAAAGTAATCTCAAATATGTCGTGCAACCTTTCCACAGTAGTCAATACGACATTCAATAGTTCATAAAATATACAAGCTTCTCTATTTGGTGGCTCTTCTCCACCTAACTCGCAAAATGAGCTTTAATTTTGTTGAACACCATTTTTAAAAATCAATTTGAGTCGTACTGAGTTGGAGGATCATAACTCGTTGAAGGAGCATAGCTCATTGAAGGACCAACTTCAGAGTAAATATCAGGTTCATGCTTGTCATGTGAAGTCCAATACCAATAATTTGGTTGAAATTAATTCTCTAAGGTATAAATTATAGCTGACTTGGTTTAACATTAAATATGTTTAATTTTGGAGTTCCATTTCTAAGCATTGAAACTTACCCTCATAGAAGTGAGTAAGAATTTGAGATGTCACTTGCATGAAAGACTTAACAATATTCAAGAACTCATTAGTTAGTCATTTTTTACCTTGGTGCATTTCATTATACATCCAAAATCTTACATTGTGAATATTTATAAATAACCTATATGTTTGAGAAAAAAATAATATTTGAGTTGTTTAAACATTAGCTTACACGTACAATTACTGATTAAAAGTACTAAATTGAGTTGTATATAATTTGAAGATAATGTCATACAAATCCATAGAGATGTAATATTTCAGACATACCATATACTAACACTTGATGAAAAGACATTAGCCTAAATACCACATAAACTTTCATATTTGCACATACAACTATGAGTTAAGTGACTGACTGATATACCCAACCCGTGCTCCACATTATTGCCCTGAAATTCACACATAACTCCTCTCCTCCCTCCAACGCATAAGTTCTCCCCATTTTTCTTCTCCCAACTGAACCACAACACTTCTCTTAACTCCATCAAACTAATACACACACACACACACACACACACACACACACACACACACACAAGTGAGTGGTGATTTTGCCACTGATGGGGAAAAGTCGTCGCTGACTAGGCAACTTTGCTATATCATCGACAAAGTTATCATTCACATGGCTATCTTGTCGTTTATCAAAAAATATATATTTGTGTTGATTTAAAATACAAAATAAAATTTCATAATTTTTATACATTTTCTTAATCATGTATGAACATATATTAAAATCAACACAACACTTGCATATTAAACCCTAAACTATTAATAATGAGACATTTATAAACATACCACTTAATTCGGAGTATATTACATGTAGTGAACTAGGTGATTGATAGTCTTTAGTTTGTTGCACTATACACTTTGTTTCATTCCCTATCTAGATTCACCTCACAATGTTAAGTTGTCTTCCTTTTAAAATCAACCTAATGTTGTCTTATATTGGCAAATATATAATTAATTAGAATATCCACATCAAATTCATATCATCACATATATGTAATCCAATATTCCCACTTAACCCACTCCTTACACTTATTTATGTATGATAGCACAAGTAGAACAATAGGATCAAATAATTACAGTCTATTGGTATATACACCTAATCATCATCTTCTTCCCAACTTCCGGGAGACAAAATAAGCAGTAGTGAATGCCACCAGAGCCAAAGTAATGTATTTCTTATTCCTGTAAACTTTCTTCATCACTTCCTCTGTAAATCCACTATCCATCCAAGCCATCCAACCCTTATCTTCTTCTTCCTTCCAAACCCTTATTCGCTTAATTCTTTCTTTCTCCTTTGATTTCTTCTCCCCCACTTCTGACTCATGACAATAGCTTGATTTCTCTTTCACCATTGATGCTTTCTTCTTCTCATTTAATATTGCTTCATCTTTCCTCTCTTCTGCGTTTCTCTCCTTCACAGTTTGTAGTTCTTGTTTCAGTTCTGGTAAGTATTCTGCTTCTGGAATCCTCTGTTCCGTAGCCATTGTTGTCTTCATTGCTTCTTCTTTCATCTTCTCATTAATGCGTTGCATTGCTTCTTTAATTTTTGGGTCGTCTTTCTTCTCTTTGATAATTGCATCTCCTTTCCACTCCTCCTCAGCCATTATTGGTTTCTTCTTTGTTCCTGTTAGCTCTTCTTCTTCCTTTCTCTCTTCTGTAACCATCTCTGCTTTCTCCTCCATTAACGGTTCTTCTTTCCTCCTCTTCACAGGCATTAATGCATGCTCCGCTACTCTTCTTACATCTTCCTTCCTCGCTTCTGTAACCATCTTTGCTTTCTCCTCCATTACTGTTTCTTCCTTCTTCTCTTTGATCACTGCATCTTCTTTCCTCTCCTCCGCAGCCATTAATGGTTTCTTCTTCGCTGCTGTTGGTTCATCTTCAGAAGGCTTACGTTTGATGATTCTTGGGATGGTCAAGGAAAGAATATTGTTCTCTAATTTGGCGCTAATTTTTTCAAAGTTTGAATCTTGTGGAGCGTTATAGGAGGACTGAAATCTAGCAAATCTGAGTTCACCCACCTGCTTTGTTCCCCGGACCGTTATCTTCCCGCTCTGGTCATATGAGATATTCAACTCCTCCTCATTGAATGCTATGTATATTAAAAAAATATATATTAAAAATTCATATTAAAAAAAATTGTTAAATAATTCAGCATTTATCACATTTAATCTTTATCAAATATGAATAATTAGATATTTATAGAATTCAATTGCAGATGGAAGAGTCCAAGCAACAATGGAATAAAATTCACCTCATTTACTAAATCCAGATTTATATTGTAAAATAAGCTAAACACGAAAAAAAAAAGATGGAACACGAGAAAAGTTTACTTAACGAAGTATTGAATTTAACTTTCATTTTCTTTTTTTTATGTTTGAGTAGATTCAAGTTAAATCCATAGCTAAATTTTATTAACAGAATGCGGACTAAATATATTTTGAGTGGGGGTCGGAGACTAGAAATGCGGTTCGACGGTGTAGATTTGGGGTGCGTTTGGGGCGGAGGTATGATGTCGCAGTGTAGTTTTTCTTGTTTAGTTTGCTCACGTTCTAAAAAAACTACAGCTGAATGCATTGTTTTTCCACCATATTTGGCTACATATTGTGGTTTCTAGAAACCTGCGGTAAAAAAAATCATAAATAGCCAACCACAGTTTTTTGATCAACAGCTTCTTCTTCAGCATTTTCACAACTGCTTCTTCAAACAGATTCATCTGCCCCTAACAGACCCTAAGGTAGAAAAATTAGTTCAAATATTGAAGAATTATGGAGTATAAATGTAATAATCTAATTTATATCAAAATATTTCCCACATAAAATCTCTTTTTATCAATATACATTTCTCACCTCTCCTAAAATTATAATATAATTAATTAATATATATAAATTAAGGGGAAAAAATTTTAATTTTTATTTACCTTGGGGAAGATATAAACGGAGGATATAGTTGGAGGGTTCCTCCACCCATTCCTCCGGCGGCTTGAAGTCATCATATGTGGGCTGAAGTGGCGGCCGAGCTCTCCTTGCTCCTCTCCTCGGAAGCATTTTTTGATTGAAGAATTGTCTCAAAGAGCTTTGGAGTAGTTGATGCATATATATATAGGGAGAGATAAATATTTATAATATTTAATAATAAAGTTTATATTTTAGTTATATGTATATTACATGCATGCGATGTGATTATATTATGTATGCGTTGTGTCGCATATCTCGGTCTGTTGGTTGGCATTCATGGTATAAGACCCCTCAGGTCGGGGGTTTGAATCTCCTATGACACAGTTGGTCTTAATGAGGTGGTACTCGAATTGTTAGTCACATTAGGGGTGGCTAGAGGCTCGTATAATAGCCCCTCACCATTATTTTGAGAAAAAAATATTATGTATGCATGAAAAAATATTAACACGTTCGTATGTATGTTAACGGCTATGATGCATCGATTGGCATATGTATGCTGAACGTATGTAATAATTTCTCGTACGCATGGCTTTGTGTTAGGGTTTCTCTGGAATGAATAGGTTTCTTGTGGCCTCTTTATTCTAAGAGGGAGAGAGAGGAGAAGGTTGGTGTTGTTCCTTGCCTTACAAAGAGACTAAAGTGAAGGTATTTTCTCTCTTAGGGGTGACGTTTAGGAGTTTCTCTAGCTTTTAGATAGAAACAATCAAAGTACTATAGTGTATGTTTTATCAATTAATGAATGTTTCTATTAAGATGTATTTTTATATTATTTTGTCTTTAAATATTATGGAAGTAATATTAAAAAATAAAAAAATATATAATTAATGAATGATTCATTAAGTCTATTATTTCGAGTAGAGCTGACATTATCATTTATTAATAATAAAAACATAGAGCTTTAAAATATCAAATTATTTAAATGGGTGCGTAGCATATGTATGTCTGGGCTATTCGATCTTACGACAATCTATCATTCTTAACGTGCATGTGACTGGCATCATGGTAGTCTATTCCATGATGGTCGTAAGTCAAAGAGAATTGGTTGAGTTTTGCTCTCCCGTGAGAGTAAAATTCTCAAGTCCCATCGTTCTATATTAGGCTCGACTCTATACCTTATTGATAAAGTAAGTTCGCGTTAGTTTAGGTTCTGAGGTTAATATGTTGGCATTGCCACAAAATTAACTTCTCCCATACTCTTCGATGGCTCGTCATATCGAATATAAATCACAACATTTTAATGATTGCTCGACTTAAACCAAAATATTATTTCAATTTCAAAATTTATAAAGGCCAACCATATGGGAAAATTATTCTATACGGACAACGTATACAGCGCTGCGTACGTTTCCGCAAAATAATCAACGAATAACCTCCGAAGTTGTGTATTTCGAGATTATTCGGAGGTTATTACAGCATTAATTCCAAAAATCTCTCAATAACCTCCTAATAATGCCCCAATAATCTCCGAGGTTTCACTTGTATTTTTTTTATCTGTTATTCGCGGTTTTGTGAGGTTATTGGGGCATTAATTCAAATAACGCTGTAATAAATTCTCAATAACCTTCTAATAACCTATGTGGTTCCATTTTGACGTTATTCCCAGAGTTTTTATGAGTTATTCGCTGATTATTTACGGACAACACGCAAAGACTGCGTACGTTATCGTATAGAATAATTTTTCCACCAAATGCCTTTTCTTCTCATTTCTACAAAATTTCAATTTATCGCTATCCGAAAGAGGTTTACTTAGTTATATAAAGAGAATATTAAAATAATATTTAATAATAAAATAATAATAAAAATAGTAACTGCGTCGCCTTCGCGTGGACGTCATCCAACTCATAGAAAGAGATATCTATTAAATATAAATCAATATTGCGTTAGACTGAAATTTCGGAGTTATCGTCAACAATAATTAATCTCTAGTTTTTTTTTTTTTTTTTACAATATAATTGTTACATACATACCCTTACATATATATATATTTATAACTATCAAATATGGGGTGTTATATATATATATATATATATATATATATATATATATATATATATATATATATATATATATATATATTAAAAAGAATGGTCGGATGCGTTTATACGAGCCCCCAACCACCCTTATGTGCCTAACTATTTGAGGACCGCCCTCACTACCGACAAACTGACCAGAGTATGATTTGAATCCTTCACCTGTGGACTGCCGACGCGCACGCACACACACATAAAAATTGTGCGATATCTATATAAATTTCTAATTTTATATATTTAGATACATAATACATAAACATTCATATTTACAAGCAAATCACTCAAGTTCTTAACCTTACATAAGTATTATTATTATTATTATTATTAATGCATAGATTCATAACAGCAAAATATTATAAATGAAATATCAAATTTTAAATGTTTAATTTGTAGATAAATAAAATTTTTGTGATATATATGTAAATTTTTATTCTATTTTAAGCAGAAAATTAATTATTTTAAAATTAACATAACGTTTAATTGATCAACCAAAATTTTTATAATTTTCTCAAAATAAAATTAATTATTTAATACTTTATCATAATTAAATTTCTGACTCGGTTTTTTTTTTTTTTGTTCTATTTAATTTTAACATTCTAATTTTTTATTAAATTTATTCAACCAACTGAATAAATACCCTATTTTTGATTATTTAAAATTAATTTTTATTAAATTTATGCATCATTTAGTGGGAGCTTAGTAATAAACAAATTTTATCAAATTATTAATTTTATTATATGTGAAATTATTATGAAAAATATAGTTATTAGGAATTCTCACATATTTTCTTATATGAATATCACAATTCACAAAAAAATA
This sequence comes from Papilionanthe hookeriana x Papilionanthe teres, assembly GCA_022702705.1. Lineage (NCBI taxonomy): Eukaryota > Viridiplantae > Streptophyta > Magnoliopsida > Asparagales > Orchidaceae > Papilionanthe > Papilionanthe hookeriana x Papilionanthe teres. The sequence goes on along the minus strand of CM040429.1, from coordinate 99,844,670 downwards.
TTTATAACAAAATAAAATATTATTAAAATATAGTTATTAGGAATCATGAAAAAAACTTTGAAATTTAATCTTCCGAATAGTTTTTGTTGTGTGTCGTGAGAATTCGCTGCGTTATAATGATATATTAACGTCTTAACAATGTACTAAAATCCAACATATATATTGTGACAGCCCGAACTCTCATACATCAAGGTATTGTCAGCTTTGACCAAATGACCTCACAGTTTTGGCCTGTTGGTATAACTTCTCATAATGTCACCATATTGGAAGTGTGCTTTGAAATGCGTGCTTAACTTTGGAGTTTCTATTAAAATTTTATCGTTACACTAAAAAGTGCCTCGATGTTTAAGTGTTTGGCTTTAATTTATTTAAAGGGTTTCACAATCTCCCCGACTTAATTAGTTGAAGTTCTTGTCAGTTACTGTATCCTAGAATCATCCACTTGTCTTATAATAACCCCTGCAGATTCAAGGGGTGGCTCCCACCATGTAAAACTCTGACGCATTTAGGGTTCAGGAGGTGGCATTGTGTAGCACTTTGTTTTGTATGGCAACTAGTGCCCATCTTTCGGTTGGTGTTTCCTCTAATACAATTTGTAACAGCCCCAACTCTCACTCATGAAAGTATTGTACGCTTATGGCTTAGTCGCCTCACAGTTTTGCCTCGTTGGTGTAACTTCCCGAAAGTCACACATCATAGGATTGCTTCATGACGAGCACACTCAACTTTGGAGTTTCTAATGAAAGTTCATTAGACGTCTCGATGTTTAAGAGTTAAGCTTCAATCTACTTAAGGGGTTTCATAATTTCTCCCACTTAGGTAGCTGATGCCCTCGTCGGTTATTGTATCCCCGAACCATCCACCAGATAGATAAGATTTTAGATGTGTCCCTTACAAATTCAAGAGGGGGCTCTCACCATTTAGCACTTCGTCTCATCCGGAGTTCAAGAGGTGGCTCCCATGACGTACCATTTTATTCTGTATGACAATTAGTTCCCCAATCTCCCGACTGGTGAAATGCTTTGATGCCATTTGTGACAGCTCGAACTCTCACCCATCAAGATATTGTCTGTTTTGACCTAGTGGTCTCACGATTTTACATCGTTAGTGTAACTTCAACACAAGCACACTTATCATTTGATATTTTAAAAAAAATATTCAAACTAATTTATTAATTATTAATTTAAACATAAATGATCGAGTATTAAACAAGTCGAGTTCTAATAGCTCATCAAGTGCATTGGTTCATTTACAATCGTACATTCTCTTGAGACCTGTTAACCCTATCTCCGCTCGTGACTTCTATAATCATTAAATTTAACATGCTTAAAAATATTACCATATCAATAATATCATATATGCTTAATAATTATGTAAAACTTTATGACATTTATTGTTGTAATATATTTTTCTTTATATAACTTTTTTCTTATAAATCTCATTATGTTCTCTTTTAACAACACGACGTCGAGAAGCCTTTATTCCACGAAGTGGGGTCGGCTATATGAATCCTTTTTCTCCATTACTTATTATTATTGAGTGTCATATTTTCATTTAATTCTAACAAATTAATATCATTTCTTTATACAATATACCCCAATCTTTCTTATAATAGCAAACATTATACAAAGAAAAATTACACAAAAACCATTAATTCTCACAGAAATAATAAAAAAAAGGCAGATCTGCAAAACTTTGGGTAAATTTGAAAAAAAAAAATTTCAGTTCAGACCTTAGCAAGACTACATGGAATTTTGGAAGAGGATAAGCTTTCCCATCATCAGAGCGCTCATCCCGCAATAATAAATTTACATATATACCAACCAATTCCTCCATAATTAGACATTTAATATTTACATTTATACCGCTCAGATTGTTCATATCGCTAACACACAGATTTAACGAGATTCTGTAATTTGCCCATGTCTTTGGGAGTAAGAGAGGTGTGTCACACTCCCAAAAGAGCTCTTAAGAGAGGTGGGCAACCCATGACTTATATAATGTTTTTCGGTCCTACACCTAGCCGATGTGGGACTAAATATCACTGACATTCTCCTCCACCCAATCACGTGACGCCCTCGTCACGGATCGGCTCCACCGAGGGCCGTACATTGTGGAGAGTCCCCACACCCGGCAAACAATACCCTACTATGATCTCACTTGTCACGCTCCCAAAAGAGCTTTTTAGAGATGTGAGCAGCCCAAGACTTATATACTACTTTTCGGCCATACACATAGCCGATATGAGACTAAATGCCCATGATAGGTGGCTTTCTAATTTTTTGAAAACATTACATCCCTTGTGATAACAAATACAAAATATATATATAATCTAAGTGCCAAGATGTAATTACAAAATTACCCATGTACAGTACTGCGCGAGCGTTGCCCCTGCATCCCCAACCAACTTAATGAAACTCCCTCGATTGAACAGATGCTTTCGCTCCGCCCCGCTAGGTCGTTCCGTTCCACTACAGCATCTGTCACTTATCTGGTAAATGAGCCATACCTAACAGTTGGTATTATGATGTAAAAATGATAAATTTCAGATATGTAAATATATTAAAATTGGATGCTATTTATGTAAATGCTGTTTATATATAAAAAAAATGTATGGAAAAAGTTTATTTAGAAAATATTAAAAAAGGTTTTAATTTTTATAATAATAATAGTAAGTCTGAGTCAGTCTGCGCGGGGAAGTCGTCCTCTTCGAAGTTATCGTAAAGGAATAATTAAATGTATTAAAGCCTCTCTTGCTCTTTCAACATCCAAATTGATGAAAAGTCTCTCATGCATATCTTCTTTCGTCCCCTTTAAAAAAAGACATTTTTGTATTTGCGTGTAATATTTAAAGTCTGACCGTAACTAGAAAGCTGTCATCATATTTAGTCAGGATAGATAAGAAAATACAGATTTTAATTTTGAAAAAGCTGTTCGAATATAGCTTAGCTGAACAGATAAAACTGTAATACGTCGCACCGTTGCCCCCAAAGAGTTCTTAAGGGTCAGTTTGGGACAGCTGCAGCTTGTTAAAAAATAATTGTAAAGCTGCTGGAAAATAATCTTATGTTCAAAAAGTTACAGTGACAATTATAATATATTTTTTTTGAAAAAGTTAGATCATATTAAAATGTTGCTACCACATTCAGTCAGGACCGATGAAAAAACACAGATTTCAGCTGTCACTTTTTAAAAAAACTGTCAAAATATAATTTACCACAACCGCTCCAAACGTACCAATGTGTCTCTCTCTTTCTCTCTCTTTCATATTTAGAAATTGAAATTATTGCATCTTCTTTCTCTTTAAAATTGGATCCTAAGGGGTTTTCTTCCGAGCTCTGATTTGAAGGGGGAAGCGGATGTAAGCTTATCCTCTCCCAAATTTCCTTGTGGATCAGTCTTGCTGAGGTCTGAATACGATCGAATGTAAGCTTATCCTCTCCCAAAATCTCTTGTGGATCAGTCTTGCTGAGGTCTGAATAGGATCTATTTATCTTATTATAATGTCTTTTTTCGAAGAATTTAGCCCTAGTTTTGAAGATCTGTTTTTATGTTTTACGGTGAGAATCTATGCTTTAGGTGTAATTTTTCTTTGTTATTAATAACTATCTGTAAGAATTTTCTGCTTTTCTGCTGGATTAAATGCGTGCGCGAGGGCAAGGATTGAGGTAGATAACATCTCTACCCTACAATTTGCAGAAACACACATCTCCGATGATCACAGAGAGATTTTTCATTTTTTCTAAACTTTTACAGCCCTAGTTTACCTTTTTCTTAACACTAATCATTAGCATCCAAGCAAGGCGATGTAATTCATGTCTCTTAACTTTTGGAGAGAGGAGAGAAACTCAAGTGAATCTTTTTTTCTTTGGTTGACATAACAATTTTCAAATCCAACCCCAAAAATATTGATTGGGAACTCTTTGATTATATGAATTTATAGGTATATGTATGTTAACAAGTTGTTTGATGCTAACTCTTTTAGGGGATGTTTGGCTGCACCTAAGATTTAATTTAAATAGGATTTTGTAAATATTATGAATTGGGATGCCTTAAATCCATAATAATGTTTGGTTCGATAAGATTAAATCCAATTAAATCCCTTTGAAGTGTTTGGCGATCCGAGAAGAATGCCTCACTTAAGTCTATTAAATCCACCTAAAATTTTGATTTAATAAATTCAGAGTTTCCATCAAAATTGAGGAAAAATCAGTATAAACGACGAGATTTAAGTTCCGTTTTTTTTTTTAGCGTTTGGTAGGATTTACGTTCTGACGTAAGTCTTGTTTAAATTGGTGTACCAAACACCGTCTTAGGGTTTCTCACCCTTTTGGGATCCTTCTAAGTGATATTGTGATATAGGTACTTTTATTTTTGGAAGATCTACATACTTATCACTCAATTCCTATGAATTTACATATCTTATACCTACACTTTACTGTTTCATCTTATATATTTACATATCTAATACCCAAAGTTTGATATTTACACTTTAGCACTTTACATATCTAATACCCAAAGTTTGATATTTACACTTTACATATCTTATACCTACACTTTACTGTTTCATCTTATATATTTACATATCTAATACCCAAAGTTTGATATTTACACTTTAGCACTTTGATGTCATAAACCTCTGCATGAGAATGTGTATTTCACTTTTAGAAAGATAGAACGATGATATCTTTGATATGATCTTAAACATTTGACTGTTAGGCATGTAAACATAAATGTTGTGGTTGTATATGTAAACACACTTGAATTGTGTGGCATGCATGTAAATGCCCCATAATGTAATGGTTTTGATGTTGTCATCTTTGATATAGTAAGTTATCTCATCTTTTACAACTTTACATCTCAGATAAAAGCTCAAGTTTAAGCCATGGGACAGCTGTTATGCTGTGTACAAATAGAGCAATCCACTGTTGCTATTAGAGAGCAATTCGGAAAGTTTGACGATGTTCTTGAGCCCGGCTGCCATTGCGTCCCGTGGTTCATGGGTAGTCACATAGCCGGCTATCTCTCCTTACGATTACAACAATTAGACGTGAAATGTGAAACAAAGACGAAGGTGATTACTTTTTTTTGCTTTCATTTCGCTAAATTTATCTCACCAATACATAAGATATTCAAGTAGGAATTGCGATGATTTGCTGTTATAATATTCGTTAAATAAAGTTCTTGTTAAACTTTATTGGGAAATTTACATACATACCACATAATTCTTATATAGTTACAGATATAACACCCAACGTTTGATGCTTAACACTTATAACACTTTGGTGTCATAAACCTATGCATGGAAAGGTGCATTTCACTTTTAAAAAGATTGCGATGGTGGTATTTTTGATGTGATATTAATTCTTCAGTGGTGTGCATGTAAATATGAATGTTTAGGTATGGAACATGTAAATACACAAGAATTGTGTGGTATGTATGTAAATGCCCCTACTTTATATTGCTGCTTATTCCATTGGCATAAGTTTGGTTGGTGATAACAGAGCATATTGCATGTTTAAATGCCGGAAGATTTACATACATGCCACTCAATTCTTATTTATTTACATATCTAATTCCCAAATTTCAATTTTTACATACATGCCCCCTTACCAATCCATAAAAAGTTGTATTTTACCTTTTAAAAGTTAAAATGGTGGTATTTTTTATGTGATATGGAAGATTTGGGTGGCATAAATATAAGACGGAAAATTTAGGTGTTAGTTATGTCAATAGAGAAGTTGGGTGTTATGTTTGTAAATGCACCTTAAATGTTATGTTGTTTGGTGTGAAATTTTTAAAATTGCTTCGGTTATGCTGAGAAGATTTTGATGGTTAGCAAATGTATTGAACAAGCTCGTGAGATCATGTATTGCGCCATATCATTTGTCTAGGGAATCTCCTAAGTGCTGCTGAACATGTTTAAAAGTTGAGCATCTGACAGTGAAACTTGACGTGCTTAGCATATTGATATATGGAAGATTTACGTACATACCATTCAATTCTTGTGTATATACATATCTATCACCTAAACTTTAATCTTTTACATTTGCACCAACTTACCTATGCATGAAAAGGTCTATTTTACTTTCTGGAGAAGTAAAAATGATGCTATTTTTTATGCGGTATGAATGATTTGGGTGGTATAAGTGTAAACAGCAAAGTTCAGATGTGAGATATGATTGAAGTTCTCCATTGCGGGAGCTATTAAAGCTTTGTTTTATAAACACTTGGGACATTTACATCCACAGCACACAATTCTAATGTATTTACATATCTCACACATAAACTTTCACATTTACACATAACACTAAAACCTTTAATATCTCATCAGAAATAGCATTGTTACCACATTTTAAAAATGAAGTACACATTTTTATGCATATGTTTAAAGCGCCTAAGTTCTATGCATGTAAATATGGGATATGTAAATGCATAAGCATTGAGTGCTAGGTATGTAAATTTCACGAACTGTTTGGTTTAATGCTTTGTAAATGAACTACTAATTATATTTTCTGTTACAGGATAATGTTTTTGTCAATGTTGTTGCTTCCATCCAATACCGTGCGCTTGCCGGTAAAGCAAGTGATGCATTCTACAAGCTTAGCAACACAAGGACTCAAATTCAGGCTTATGTGTTTGATGGTAATTTATTTGAAAATTTTCTACTCAAAAGTAGTTGAAATTGTTTATTGCTAGTTTGGATTGAAGGAATTGGGGAGAGTATAACTACATTTTGGGACATTTACAAACATACCACCCAATTCTTACGTATTTACATACCTAACACTTAAACTTTGCTTTTTTACATTTACACCACCCAAATCATTTCTATCACATCAAAAGATACCACTATGTTAACTTTTAAGAAGCGAAATACACATTTTCTTGCATATGTAAGGTGGCATATATGAAAAAAATTGAAGTTTAGGTGTTAAATATGTAAATATATAAGAATTGAGTGGTATTTATGTAGACCTTCTATATATTTTACTTCACAATTTTAAATCATTTTCATCATAATTTTCTTTTCTTTTTTTTTTTCTTGTAATTCCTTCAAACCAAACAAAGCCCAAGTTTTGTCATATGAAGATGAAATAAAGTTATAAAGTGCAAAATGTTGAATGTTGTTCTCCTACACTTAAACTTTGAGCTGCAGCAAAAATTTGTTTCACAAGCTTCTTTTGAATCCATTTCTCACCGCCTTTCATATATTATCATCATGAGGCATTTAACTACATACCATACTTTCTTATGTATTTACATATCTAGCACCTAAACATTCATATTCACACAGACACCGGTCAATTTTTTAACATCACATCGAAAGTACCACCATCATCATCATATGTTGATGACACTTCAGTTTTCTAGTTTTCTAAGTGTAAATATCAAACTTTGGGCGTCATATATGTAAATGCATTAGAATTGTGTGGTATATATGCAAATTTCCCTATCATAATTTAAACATACATTTGTTTTCCCACAGTAATCAGAGCTAGTGTTCCAAAACTCATCCTGGACGACGTTTTTGAGCAGAAGAACGAAATCGCAAGAGCCGTGGAAGACGAACTTGAGAAGGCCATGTCTGCTTATGGCTATGAAATAGTACAGACTCTAATTGTTGATATTGAACCGGATGAGCATGTTAAGAGAGCCATGAATGAAATCAATGCAGGTAATTTTCTTCTTTTGGTTGTTTCCGTCGAAGCTAATTCTTCCCATTTTAGCTTCCAAATTCTTGTTTTATTGAAACTAAGGCTTGTTTGGGATCAATCTTGATTTTTTTTTTAATATATTTTAAAACATGTTCATTTAGTTTATTTTTTGCATTGTTAATTTTAATAAATTTACATACATAGCACACAATTATTATATATTTACAAATCTCACACTTACACTTTCATATTTTCATACACGGCACTTTGGTGTTTTAAACCTAGGCATGTAAAGGTGCATTTCAGTTTTAAAAAGTGATATTAGTGTTACTTTCTATGTGATTTTAAAGATTTGAGTGTTGTGCGTAAATATGAAAGCTTAGGTGTGAAATATGTAAATACATAAGAATTATGAGCTATGCATGTAAATGCGCGTTTTGTTTAGTGTATTTTTGTATGTTTTCTTTTTTTAAAAGGTTGCTTGCTTTTAAAAATACTCAAAATATCTAAAAGATATTATTACTTTAAATAAACTTGTTATAAGATGTCAAATATGTTTTATTTCAAGTAAAACATATAAACACAACAAAATAAAAATAAACCGTAAGTTTTACATACATACCACATAATTCTTACATATTTACATTTTAACACCTAAACTTCAAGTTTTTTGCGTTCTTACCTTCTTATTCATGCATGAAAGTATGTATTTCACTTTCTTAATCTAAGATGGCAGTATTTTTTATGCAATATAAAAGATTTATACGGTATATGTGTATGTAAAAAAACAAAAATTTAGGTGTTCAGTATGTAAATATATGGGAATTGGGTGGTTTTATGTCAATGCCCCAAATTAAAAATAATAAAAAAAAAGTGATCCCCAACGGCCCTGAGAATCTGCTTCTCCTTTACTGACTTCAGATTCATTACTCATCTTCCCTTTCTTAATCAAAATCCAAACATAAATTTGACTAAATGTGTCACCCCTTTTCGTCAGCCGCGAGACTCAGGTCGGCTGCGAACGAGAAGGCCGAGGCCGAGAAAATCATCCAGATCAAGCGAGCTGAGGGCGAGGCTGAGGCAAAGTATCTGTCAGGTCTTGGAATAGCTCGGCAGCGTCAGGCAATCGTTGACGGATTGAGAGACAGCGTATTGGGATTTTCCGTCAACGTGCCCGGAACAACGGCAAAGGATGTGATGGACATGGTCCTTGTCACACAATATTTCGACACCATGAAGGAGATTGGAGCCGCCTCCAAGAGCTCGGCGGTGTTCATCCCTCATGGACCTGGAGCCGTTCGAGACATCGCCGATCAGATCCGAGACGGACTGCTCCAAGCGAATCGGGTCTAGTAAGTCTACTTGGTTTCTATAAGGTCTGAAAGAACTACCACCATGAATTTTAAGAGCTTTGTTTTTGCTTCAGTTCTGTGATTATTATAGTGGGAGTTTTGTGTGAAATTGTGGAGCAGAAGCTGCTTTAACTATAAATTTGAACCATTTGTGTATTTTCTTGATCTAACTTTTGGTTGTTACAGTTGATCTTATGTTACTCAATTAACATTTGTGATTAGTATCAATATATGATTTGAAGATTTACATAATTACCAATCAATTCCAATGTATTTACACATCCATCCCCTAAGCTTCAAAATTCAAATTTTTAGATGCATGCCTGCCACCTTAATATGCATGAAAAGGTGTCTTTCAGTATAGAAGAGTTAAAATGGTGGTATTTTTTATGTAAATATCTGATTTGGTATGGTTGCTATAGTGGAATGCTTAAGATTATGCAAACATGCTTGTATGAATTAATGTGATTATTATTATTTTTTTTTTGAAATTCACTCTTGATTTAATGTGAGACCTGCAATGCTCTATGGTGCTGAATGTTGATCTTTAAAACAGAAGCATAATACTAAGTAAGTGTTGTCGATATGAGAATGATTAGGTGGACGAGTGGCTTTACACTTAGAGACAAAATGCGAAATGATTATAACCGTGATAAGGTTGGTGTAGCTTCAATGTCGGACAAAATTAGAGAGTCGTCTTAGATGGTTTGATCATATTAAACGTCGACCATCTGTTGATCCGATTAGGAAAGTGGACCTAGGATGACTTGAGCTTATTGTATAAAAATGATCTTAATTTATTAGAATTAAATGAAAATATGATAGTAAATAGGACGCAATGGAGAAAAAGGATTCACGTAGCCGACCCCACTTAGTAGGATAAAAGTTTTGTTGTTGTGCGAGGTATTATCTTATCAGAGTTTACCTATGTAATGGCAAGGAAATTGTTGGGGTTATTTATAATATTATAAAAGTACTATTGCAATTCTACATCGAAATTCTCTGATCATGTCTGGTTAAAGTTGAGTTATTTATTATTATTATTGCAAATATTTTGTTTGATAAGTAGTTTTAAGAATGTGTATTACCTCTAACTGTCTTCATGTATCTTAGATTAATTCCAATGAGCTTCACAATGATCCTCACTGCATTTATGAGCAATTAAGACTATCAGATAAAGAGTATTGTTAGGTTGCTCATGCTGTATTCATCAAGTCCAACAGTATGATCCCATCATTGAAGCAACTTTTTAATATTTTTTTATTTATCTAAGCCTCAAAATGTTTATGCTTCTTATGTTTTAATTGGAGGCAATATCTTTTTATTGCTAACTTAAATATTCAATTGCAACATGTTGAATTTTTTAATGTTAAGAATATAAAAAAAAAAAATTGATAAATATATAAATTGATAAATTACATTAGAAGCTTCATTTGGCTGATGCTGCAATATATATTTTTGTGACAGTAACACTGCAGAAATTGATGACCAACAACGACTCTCTTAAAATATGCTATAAACAAAATGAAGTATTAAAGTAGCATTAATGTTAAAATATTTTTGTTGATCAGTTTGAAGTTAAAAGATTTCTTAGAAGTAAAAGATTCATAATTTGATCTAGGGGTGTAAATGAGCCGAGCCATCTTGCTGAAAAGCACCACCCTGAAGAAGGGAAAAAATTTGCGTCCGGCAAGCGTACGTAAAGTCAGGTTATAAGGAGGTTTTTTCAGTGTTTTACCTCATGTAACCTCCTTGTAACTTTCCTGTAACTTCCGTATAAATCCTTACATTTATTGTAATCTGGCAACCCTTGTGATAAAATGAAACTGTTAGATAAGTTTCTTCTGTCCGACCGTCAATTTCAATCTTGATAATTCCAAGCTCACCGAGCCGGGTCGTGACAATCAAGTAGAATATGTCAATAATTTGATAGATGGAGGCGTAAGGTAGGTTATTTCACATGTTATGAAGTTGGGAGTAAGCTCAATAAAGTTTGTAGTTTTTTCAATATTTCAATAATTCTGATCAAGCAAGTGGCAAGACATAATGATCACCAAATTAGTTACCCATAAACTTATTACTATGTAAATAAACTACACATGGTTTACAAAAATGGACCGGACCGGACCGGACTGGACTGGACTGGACTGGACCCATACAGCATGAGCAAGCTAACAATGAGGATCAATTGTAAAGCTTGCTGGAATTTATTTAACATTCATGAAGCCTGAAAAGAGATATTACTGCAGATACCGCTCCACAATTTCACACAAAGTTTCAGTCTAATAATCACCCCACTGAAGCCAAAAATAATAAAAAAAAAAGCATCTTGAAACTCATGGTGGTAGTTTTTTTCAGACCTTATGGGGGCCAATCTGATTTACTGAACCCGATTCGCTTGCAGCAGCCCGTCTCGGATCTGTCCGGCGATGTCTCAAACAGTACCAGGTCCCTGAGGGATGAACATCGCCGAGCTCTTGGAGACGGCTCCAATCGAACATGTCCATCAGTGGATTCCTCTATTTGAAAACGGCATAACAGTTGCCCCATGGCTGCTTACACTTGAGCTTTTATCTGAGATGTAAATCTGTAAGAGATGAGATAACTTGCTATATCCTTATCGAACCAAACATTATTATGGATCTAAGGCGTCCGAATTCAATATATCCAGATTTATAGGAATTACTAAATCCTATTTAACTTAAATCTTAGGTGCAGCCAAACATCCCTTAAAAGAACAGAGCGAGTATTTGTAACACTATGAGGATGTACTGTTTTCAAGAAATTAGAAAGCCGCCGCTCTTGCTCTCGAGAACGTACGTTTTGCATGTCTGTCTTTTTTTTTTTTTTTCTTCGAAAATTTATGATTTTGGTGGTGTAATTTCTCTTTGTTCTTATGATTGCTATTATAATACTTATTAGTAAAAAAAGATTCATGTAGCCAACCCCACTTAGTGGGATAAAGGCGTTTCGTTGTCGTTGTTGAAAGAGGGCATATGAGATTTATAGGAAAAAAATTTTATAAAAAGGAATATATTTAATAATGAGAATATATTCTTTGATATTTATAGATATGTATATATACGTAGGAAAATTAAAACACAGCCTCCCAAAAAAAGTGTATGGGGGTGGGGCCCACTTTTAATTAATATTTCTTCATATATGTAAGGGTATGCATGTAAACATGAGAAGGGCATGTGAATATGTAACAATTGTAGAGAGCAATTATTATTGTAGAGGATAACTATGAATTTTGATTTATATTTATAGATATATCTTTTTAAGTTCAATTACTTCCCCGCGAAGGCTCCGAATTTACTATCATTATAATTATTTTTAATTATTAAATATTATTTTAATATTCTTATTATAGAACTAAATAAACCTTTTTTTGGATAACCATAATTTGAAATCTTGGAGAAATGGGAAGAATGAGGCATTTGGTGGGCCAAAGAGATAGCGATCAAAATGGCTGCATTAATGACACCCTAAACTCTGTAAATAGACCTCAAGTCTCACATGAGAGGGGGGAGCAAAGAGAGAGAGTCTGAAGCCTTGAGGAGAAGCAACATCTTAAAAGAAACTTTCGTTAATTGATAAAACATTAAAACACAGCCTCCCCCAAAAATTATTATGTATATATGTATAACATCCCAAGTTTGATATTTATAGATATGTATATATGTAGAAAAATTAAAACACAGCCTCCCCAAAAAAGTGTATGGGAGTGGGGTCCACTTTTAATTAATGTTTCTTCGTATATGTTTAGGGTATACATGTAAACATGAGAAGGGCATGTGAATATATATCAATTGTAGAGATCAATTATTGTAGAGGATAACTTCGAATTCTAATTCATATTTTAGATGTATATCTTTTTAAGTTCAATTATCTTCCCACGCAGGCTCCGAATTTTCTATCATTATAATTATTTTAATTATTAAATATTATTTTAATATTCTTATTATAGAACTAAATAAACCTTTTTTTGGATAGCCATAATTTTAAATCTTGGAGAAATGGGAAGAATGAGGCATTTGGTGGGGTGGGTGAGATACATATAAATAAAATATAAACTTCATTATAAATATTGTAGATACATATCTCCCTATATATATATGGTACGTCACCAACAAAATTTCATCGTCCGGCACAAATTTCTTTTATACGTCGATAAAACGTTTTTACGAAGATGAGATGTACCGCGATCGGTTGGGACCCAGTAGGGGCTGTCAAAGAGGCGGTATTTGAAATAGCGGGGTGGCCGGGCCGGGCCGGGCCGGGAACTTTTCCTTATCTTTTTTTTTTATTTATTTCCGACGTGGAATTGTGGACCCCCACTCCGCCACACGTCATTACGTAAGCGACGTAGAGGACCATTCGGACGCCGCACAGGAAAATACGGCCTGAGAAGGTGAGATAATTCCAGGAAAGAAAGAAGAAAGGGTAAAAGAACAATTCCGCTTCTCGCGGACGTCACTGCTTTTAAATTTCTGATAAAATTTTGGAGCATTTATATAAATATCACCCATTTCTTATTGTATTTACATATCTAACACCTTAATTTTACTTTTTATGTCTATACCACTGAAAATAATGGTGTTATATATGTAAAAATTAATCTTGACATGTTAGATATATAAATATACAGGTATATATTTCACTTGCATTTATTTTATTTATTTTAGTTTTTTAAGTGGCAATCACATGCAATATGTCTGAAATATTGATATTTACAAATCAAGCACTCTCTTTCATTTTTTTTTTTTTTTAATTCTCAGTCCAATATCAAAATTCATGATAAAGCCCTAACTCGTATTTTTCATTTTTATCAGATTCTCAATTATCTGATTGTAGCACGCGTAAATATATCGATTCGATAGTCCAAAAGGATCACATGGGTGCTTTTCAAAAAACTATGTGCAAGATAGACATAAAATAAGTGAAATAAAAAAAAAAAAGTAAACTTGTAATGTTTTTTTTAGGTTGAATAAAAGAAGATAGAACAAGTAGTGGTAGTTTGGTTATTATTTAAAGTTTGGTATAAGGATAAGATATGGAGAGATGGTTTGATCGCGGGGGCAACAAATGAATGGGTCGAGAAGATTGTTAAACAACACGAGCTCGAGGTTGAAGGTGATGAATGAGACGAGACGGGAAGGTTATGTAACCACCTAATAATGATCATGTTGAACGATCGATGTTTGTCTTGTGTAATGCCTAGCTACAAAACACGTAATACTAACTTATTCTTAAACATTCATGGAGTCATTTTTAAAATTGACTTAATTCGTATGCTTGATATAATTGGATTCATATCATTTTTGTTATATAGAACATCACACCTATGATGTGTACGTGCGTGCGTGCGTGCGCACGTATTTCTAAAAGAAAATAACGATTGAAGATTAGAGTTTGATACAGAGATTATGGTAACCAGAGAAATCAATCTTTACAAGATGACTATCATTTTCTTACCTAAAAATTCAATCAATGATGTTCTCGACAAAGCACATTTTTCTCACATTTTTCCCACATTGGACTAATCTTTGCACTCTCAATGCTTCACCCTACTAAATGATTAGATATGTGTAGATTTATTTTGGATTTTAATATACTTTTTTATATTTATTTTTTTATAACAAAGCAAATATCTAGAAGATGGCATAGAAAAAGTTTTGAGGACACCTATTTTAAATGAAGACTCGAGTTCGATCAGACGGTATTAGTTGGATATTTGAATGCTTTAATGATGTTAAAATTGAGCAATATTGGGCTCGTTAGATCCGTCTTGTCAAGATGTTCGATTCGACATTCATTTGATATTCTAAATGTGTGCTTCAATTTTCAAACAACAGTTTAATAACTTGGTTTGAGCTTGATTTAACTTGGATTGAACTTGTTTTTATATCATTTGGTCTGTCTCATCGAACCAATCAAATTGACTATAAGTTTGTTGAAATGTGAGCTCTGAATGACCATTAATTGATGTTTACTATTTATTGTACAAGGTATTGCGAGATTGTGTCATGTCTTGATATTTATGTTAGATAGAAATTTGTTGGTGGCGCGTATCATATCTAATCTAAAATATCTACTCTCACAACTAAATCATTAGATGGTTGACGTTTAATATGACAAAATCATCTAAGATCATTCTTTCTAATTTTGAAGTAAATATTAGGTGTAATATCTGCATACGAACTTCAATACAACTGTATTGCGGTTGTATTCTTTTGCCTGTACTCATGAATACAGCGGTGTAACCGCATGCATCGGCGTGGATTCATCATAGCCGTTAAACATAAACGGCATTAGAACAGCCGTTGATCTTCTGCATTGTCGTCTATAAATAGGGTCGGCTTCTCGGGTTTATTAATCGCCTCCTTCTAGGGTTTGCGATTCTGCGTCTCTCGAGGAGATCGAGATTAGCTGCCTTGCTTCTCTTGAGGTATGGATCTTCCTCTGTTCGTTTTACTTCGTTCCTCTGTTACATCGCAGGGTATCTGATGGCTTACGAGCAGAATCATGGTACGATTTCATGGGGAGAGCCTGGTTTTCTTCAGAGTTTCCAGATCTGGCGAGATCGGGTGATCTGTTGAACGGGACGAGGACGTTTTCTGTCCTGGTGGAAGAAGGCTTTGGTATTTACGAACAGGTTAAGGGTGGCGTGTATATTTTTCTTTTATGTAACTGAGAAATATAGATAGGTGATCTACATGCGGATGATCGAGAAGGAAAGAGAGCTTGGATTGTGTAGGAGGTAACGGATGATTTGCTGTTTGTTGTCTGATGTCTCACATGTTGTCCTCACGGCCTTTGCCATGTTGGGTGCGCTCGCATGGCAGGCCAAAAATCCTTAATAAAATTGATCTTTTTGTGGTGGGTGGGGGATCGTACGGGGTGATTTTGAACCCTGGGTTCTCCCTTGTGTGTCGTCTCTTTAGTTATTCCATGCTCTCTGCAACTCTTCTCGGTACTACGCGCAGCTCATGCTGTCATCTCAACCAGCCACCTGACTTACATCGTGTGAGTTACTCTTCAACAAATTTCAGTTACTACTATTTGCACCGATGAGCCGTTAATGAAAGAATTGTCTCTATCTAAAAATTAAAGGTTTTTAATGCTCGGCCAAACCGATTCAATGGCGTAATTTTCTTCTTCGAAGGTACTAAATTAAGAGCTCTTCTTTTTTATTGATGCCGTGGTGCGAATTATAAATCTCAGCTCTATCACACCAATAGTTAACTTTATTTATGAGATGGTTTTTGCGGATCTGATGATCTTCTGAAATTCATGAAGATATTTTTAGCAGTATCAGATTGCAAAATTGTGGAAGAATTTTTCAACAGTATCAATTTGCAGCCGAAAACATACCTTTATACATTATTTCAAATGAATTTAATGGAAGAACTTCTGTTAATTGTCTAAAAGCTAGTATTTCCACTACGGTCTCTTGAAAGAATTTAATTGCTCAATAACGGGAAGGATCTACCCTTAAACTATGAATTAAAGCACAGCTTTATTACATATTTCTACAGTTCTTCTTGGTGGGTATGTTCATGTTGTCTGATTCTATTGTACAGTAGTTTGACTATTATTGGTGTTTCAATGCTTGACATGTAAATAATATTTGTAATGTTGTCTAAAATCTAGTTTTTTTATTTTTTTATTTCTTTATTGGGGAACCTGTGAAGTTGTTTTGGAAGATCTCTCATCAAGCGAATGGTAAGTGCTGCTGCTGAAGACCGGATTGTTGGATTTGATGCTGCTGCTGTTCATTGAATGGTTAGTTTTGACAGAACCAAATTAATGTTTTATTCTATTTGTGTTTCATTCATTGATGCCTGGAGCATCTTCTTAATGATTTACAGAGACAAATGGCTGTTTTGATATGTTATTTTAGACTTAATCGTTTCAGGATGATTAGAACGAGTCGATGTTTCTGTATTTTGCTTTTTTTAGAGGCAGTTCTTATCTTTATTTTCAGCTTAGGTTTTAGTAAACAGATGTTTGTAATTCTTTTACTGTTTTAATTTGGTTTACTTACTCAGATTTTAGATTACAGCCTAATGGTTTTACTCTTGATATGTTTTGTTTAAATTTTTGAACACTTGGATATTGGAAAAAAAAGTAGTTTTTATTGTTCTCTTGGTCTTTAAGCTCAAAATGGTAGAGCGCTCAAAATTTGGTTGGCATGCGCCATTCAAAGTTTGAGAGGATGGTGGTTCGATTCCACAAAGATCACCAAGACTTGCTTACTATCTGCTTACTATCTGCTGCAGGTTTAATGTGAATTTAACTTATATCTGAGATATGTTTGGAAAACAAAACCACTTTTTATTAGAAAAAATAATATGAAAGGAAACAATGCTTTTTCATCAGATGAAGGGTAATGAAAGAACACAGGATGGGGAAAGTCCACTTACCTCTGAGTATGTAAGTTCTAAGGGTCTATGGCTATGATTGTGGGAGGAGGAAAAGCTCAACTTGTGATGCATGGTTATGATGCAAGAATTAGAAAATGGGGTTTTTTTAGGCATATACTTAGAGTAGGATATTGTTGGAAATAAGCACAATTGCGTTGGGCATTGATGTGGCCGAGTTTTTGATCCTAGACTTCAACAGCTGTGTGGGTTTGAGATCATGGCTTGCTTAGGAAGAGTTGGTGGATAGGTAGAGTCCATTGAAAGATGACACTTGCAGAAGTTGTTGTCTAGTCCGGTTCTTGATTTTGTAAATGGAGGAGTTAAAAATATCTTTCGACTCAAATAACCTCCGCGGTTTCACTGTAATATTTTACGAGGTGGGCTTGGTATAACACATAGCAGCATATTACTGGCGTCCGCACGCATAGGAGGTTGAGGCAAGGTTTCTGTCAGGTCTCGGAATAGCTCGGCAGCACCATGCGATCATCGACGGATTGAGAGACAGCGTATTGGGATTCTCCGTCAACGTGCTTAGAACAACTGCAAAGTGTGATGGACATGGACCTCGTCACACTATTTCGACACCATGAAGGAGCTGTGTTCATCCCTCGTGGACCCGGAGCCGTTCGAGACATCCCAAATAAGTTTTGGGACGGGCTGCTCCAAGCGACTCGGGTCCAGTAAGTCTGCCTGGTTTCTATAAGGTCTGAAAAAAGTTCCACCTTGAATTTTAAGATGTTATTATTATTTTTTTTTTTTTGCTTCAGTACTGTGATTATTATAGTGGAAGTTGTTGTGTGTGAAATTGTGGAGCAGAATCTGCTTTTAACTATCAATTTGAACTATTTGTGTATTTTCCTTATCTAACTTTGGTTGTTACAGTTGATCTTATGTTAGTCACTTAACATTGTGATGTGTATCAATGTACGATATGAATATTGTATCTGCTTACAAGTGATGTAAGCCTAAATGAATGTTGTACCTAACACCGGTATTTTTATTTACACCGTATACTATTAACAAAATAAAATTATGGACCCTGACTAGGACCTACTGACAGTATTACAGTCCCTAATTACGGTCTCTTTTGCCAACTGACTATATAATTGCGACCTATATGGCTAACTACTGATACAACTTACAACTACGGACTATATGATCAATTGAAAATGTTGCCGTCATCAATTATAGCTTTTATGGTAAATTGACGTTATTGCAGTCATCAACTATGGTCTTTGTGGCTAATTAAAATTATTGCAATCACAAACTATGATTTTTATGACCAACTTACGAGTAATGATTGTGCAGCTTCCAAACACAATTTTTATGACCAACCACTGCTTGCGCAACAACCAACTACTATCTTTGTGGTTGATTTTCACTGTCATAGGTTTCAACTACAACATCTGTGTGTGAAGAAGGCAAATAAGTTTTATTATTCTATTTACATTTGTGTCTATAAACTTATCATATAATTACCAAAGATTTGTTGAATAATTCTACAACTTTTGAACTTCAATTTTTTTATTTTTTTTTTTTGCTTCAGCTTCTAATAAGCAATATTTTCCCTTTGGAAGTTGGTGGATATAGCTTATGTCTTGGCTGCAACAATGTTTAGCATTATGTATGTTAGCATCTATTATTGATGTCAAACTAAAAATTAAGCTCCATCCTTTACGGTACCTGAAATTTACATACATGTCATCATCAAACATTGAAAAAGAGGAGAAAAATATGATAAGAATGTAAAAAAAATTGAAAAATATATAAATTGATAAATTACATTAGAAGCTTCATTTGGCTGATGCTGCAATGTACATTTTTGTGACAGTAACATTGCAGAAATTTATGACCAACAATGACTCTTATAATATGCTATTTCAATAAAATTGTTGTTCATGAATAATCGTTTTAAATGTATATTTTTTTACATGAAAACTTCCTTAAGGTAGCATTAATGTTAAAAGATTTTTGTTGGTTGGTTTGAAGTTAAAAGTTTTCTTAGAATTAAAAGATTCATAATTTGAGTGCAAAGTGTCAGGGACATTTAGTCTAAGTGTAGGGTCAAAAATCAGTATATAAGACCTGAGCTGCTCAACTCTCTTAAGGGCTCTTTTGAGAGCATGACATAAAAGTGTGAATGAGCTGAGGCATCCCGCAAGTCGGGTTGAGCTTAGCTCTTGCCAAGCTGAGTTTATTATGGCAGTTGCTGTTAAGGTTGTTACTCATCTAATCTTTCTAATTCAGTCAAAATTCTGCAAGTTGTTATAAACGTAAATATTAACTTTCTGAAAACGTAAATATTAACTTTCTGAAAACGTAAATATTAAATATGTAAATATGTAAGAATTGTGTGGTTTATAAGTAACTTTCTGAAAACAAAATTTTTAGAAAGAAATTTACTACAAAATTTGTCCGCACACAATTAAACTTCCATTAAAAGTTCACTAAGAAAATAACAAAACAAAATCAAAAGCACTATACAATTCCTACCCATAAAAACAAAGAGTCGTTTACATACATACCACCCAATTTCTATATATTCACACATCCAACACCTAAATTCTACTCTTTACATTTACACCACCCAAATCTTTCATATCACATAAAAAATAACACCATTTTAGCTTTTCCATTGAAACACACCCTTCCATGCATATTGAGTTTAGGAGTTCGAAATGTAATTACACAAGAATTGAGTGATAATATATATATATATATATATATATATATATATATATATATATATATATATATATATATATATATATGCAAATCTTCCAAAAAAAAAAAAAGCAAACCTATATAAATATAAGAAAACCAACGCACCAACTGCTCCTCACTGGAAAGCACCACCTTGAAGAAGACCATCCCTGACCTGGGCGGCGACGTCCCGCACAGCACCGGGGCCGTGGGGGATGAAGACGGCGGAGGACTTGGAGGAGGAGCCGATCTCCTTCATGGTGTCGAAGTACTGAGTGATCAACACCATGTCCATGACATCCTTGGCCGAAGTTCCGGGCACGTTAGCAGAGAATGCGAGGACACTGTCTCTGAGTCCGTCGACGATGGCCTGACGCTGGCGAGCTATGCCGAGCCCGGCTAGATATTTCGATTCAGCTTCGCCTTCCGCCTTCTTTATCTGTAGGATTTTGTCTGCTTCCGCCTTCTCGTTTGCCGCCAGCCTCAATCGCGCCGCTATATCATTAAAAGACTATTCAACTTAAATCCGGATTTACTAAATCTTGGACTAGGTTAATTCAATAGATTTATGATTTTCGATTTACTAAATTTTACTAATGATAAATCCTACTTGCAGCTGTTTGGTAGCGCCTAAAAAGTTTTCAAAATGCAACGCACCAAATAAGCTGCTCCAAGGCCTAATCTTAAATACCTGTTTATTTAATTCAGGTGTAGATGGTAGATTTAACGGATTTATTATCTCTTACTAATGCTAAATCCTACTGGCAACCAAACACTCCCTAAGGGTTTAGGGTTTTAGAGTTTGAAGGGGTAAATTCTGTGTGGGTTAGAATTGGAAGTTGTTTAGCCTTGAAAGCGATGAACGTTAAATCTAGATGCACTGTTTGGATACTTAAAAGATGGGGCCTTTACATGCATAACACACAATTTTTATGTAATTGCATATCTAACACCTAAACTTCTATATTTAAATTTATAACACGAGTATCATAAATCTATGCATGAAAATGTTTATTGCACTTTTTAAGAAAAAATTATAATGATGTTTTTGATGTGATATCAAAAATTTATGTATGTTTAGGTGTTAGATATGTAAATACATAAGAATGGGAGGTCGCGATAATGATGCCATAAGTTGACCTTTTTTTTTTTTTTTTGTGCGTCTAAATTTGTTATTTATGTCAAGTAGAAAATTTAGGAGTTGTTTGGGTTCATCTTTGGGTTTTTATTTATATTATTATTTTTTTTTATTAATATATATTTGATTTAGTAGAGACACTTATTTTCTAAAAAAATACTTCAAGCATCTAAAAATTATTTTGAGTGTTTTTCAATATAAATTTGTTTCTTTTAAAACACAAAAAAAAATGACATGATATACTAAACTAATAAGCTTAAAAAAAAAGAAAAAGTCTACAAACAAGCCCTTAATAAATTTGAGATTTATGATAGAAAGTGGTGAAAATAAGATTTAAATTTTTGCGGAATACCTAATATTATTTTGAAGTTTTTTTAAAAACAATTAGCTCTTTTATAGCATATGAAATATATTTTTATTGCAACCTCCAATTCATATGTTTTTACATATCTAACACCAAAACATTCATAATTTTTTTATATCACATCAAAAAACACCATTATAATTTTTTTCTTAAAAAGTGGAATAAACATTTTCTTGCATAGATTTATGACACTTGCATTATAAATTTAAATATAAAAGTTTTGGTATTAGATATGTAATTACATAAGAATTCTGTGCTGTGCATGTAATAAATTTTTGAGTTTTATAATATGTTCATAACTCTATGGAATGATTGATTGTGAGTTGAGAAAAAAGAAAAAGACTTGCCTGCATTAATCTCATTCATAGCCCTCTTCACATGTTCATCAGGCTCAATATCCACAATGAGTGTCTGAACTATCTCATATCCATAAGTCGACATTGCCTAAAAACAGAATTGTTAAAATCACAAAACAAAAAGAGTATTTACATATATACCGCATAATTCTTATCTATTTACATATCTAACATCTAAACATTCACATTTACATGTATGTTAAAATACATAAAAATTGTATGGTTTGTATGTAAATTTCCAATTCTAAAGAGTTAGAGATAGATATTTTTGGAGGAAAAGTACCTTTTCAAGCTCATCTTCCACAGCTTTAGCAATATCATTCTTCTGCTCAAACACAGCATCTAAGTTTAATTTTGGATAACTGGCCCTGATTACTGCAGCAGAATGAAATATTATTATGATTTTATTTATTTATTTATTTTTTTTTGCAATTAATAATTTCTATGGCTTACCATCAAAAACATATGACTGAATTTGTTCTCTTGTATTGCTGAGCTTGTAAAAGGCATCAGCTGCCTTGTTTGCCAGTGCACGGTACTGTACTGATGCTACAACTGTAACAAAAACATTGTCCTGGTTTCCCAAGAAGAAAATATATAAATAACCCTTATGACATTTGAACAGATTAGAAATATTATGATCTGATTTCTGGTCTCTTTTGTCAAAAAAAAAAAAAAAAAGATTTAAATACATAGCACTCAATTGTTATGTATTTACATATCTAACAAAACTTCAGTTTTTACATATATGCCATCTTGATTATGCATGAAAAGGTGTATTTAACTTTTTTAAAATTATAATAGTAATATTTTTTATGTGATATAGAAGATTTGGTTGGTAGAAATGTAAAAAGGCAAAGTTTACAAGTTGGATATGTAAATGCATAGGAATTGCGTGATATGTATGTAAATGTCACCATTTATTTATTATAACTTTGTTTACACAAAATTAATGCTCGGAATAATCATAACTCAGATCGTATAACATGCGAATGAGACGGCCAACTCAAAAACAAGAAAGTTTTTGCCTCGTCCAAACTACTTAGAATTGAGAAAAAAAATAAAATAAAATCTTCGTAGTAACTATTATTAAAGAAGCTTTTAGAAATTGAAGCAATAATAATATTTGGGAAGACTTACATAAATAAAACACATATTTTATGTTTTTACATATATAAAATCTAATATTTAATATTCTATTTATGTTTTTACTAATGTAAACTCTAAAATTTTATCTTCTAACACCCATGTTTTTAACGCCAAATAAAAATATCACTATTATTAACTTTTTGTTAAATGAAGTACACATTATAATGCATAAATTTGATGTGATTTTGACAGTAAAGCGTTATGAATTTAAGTGTCATTTACATACATATCACATAAATACTCCTATGTATTTATATATCTAACACGTAAAATTTTATTTTTATATTTATATCACTCAAATCTTTAATATCACATAAAAAATATCACTATTACCAACTTTTTAAAAACGAGCTATATCTTTTTAAAGCATAAATAAAGTGTTATAATGTCAAAATTAAAGTTATAATAAACATCAATTATTTGATACAACATAAATCAATAAAACTTGATATTACATTTTGTCACTGTTCATAAAATTTAAATGTAAATTTAAGGACACCCGTGTCAGACGCATGCCCTAAAATTTTCATTATTTTTAAATTCAACATGTGACGAGCGTATCAGACATGTGTAAAGTCGGACAGCGCACGCCTATTTGTAGTTCAATATAGGTGCATGTATGTGATATGTATGTAAATATTCCAAAATGTAAATATCAAAATTGTTGGTGTTTGCTATAAATTACATAAGAAACTTTACTTGTTACACTTACACCACCCAAATCTTTGAAAATTAATAAGGCAACTGTCGGCCAGCATTTTTTGCTTTAAAAGAATTTAAAATTTTAGTGATTTAGTTTAATATAAAAAGGTATATAATTTTGGAAAGTAGTTTTGAAAATAGTTTATTTTAATTTTGAAAAATGAGACCTCATGGATCTCATTTGTCCAGTAATTTGCATAATCGTGCCTGATGTCACAAATGATACACGTTCTCGAAAGAGTAATGTATCTTGCGACGGTAGACCCAATCATACAAATTAAAGGACTCGTGACATCCGTTTGATCTGCGAACCTTTATGTGTGACCGACAAGTTCCCCTACACTAATAGAAAGGCTAGGTAGGGTTTATTTCTGCAGGTTCAAACTCCCTATAAATGCAACCCATGGTTAATTACATCCCGAATGACTAGTGTCACTTGAGAAACTTCTCGATAATGATCGGTGGTTCATGTTCGAGAATTCGAGGGTTTAGGTTTTCACGGTAGGACGTGGAAAGCGAGTGGGAGTGGCTCGAATGGGAGCAGGTTATTTTCATGAGTCCAAAGGAAAGAAAAGGTAGGGGATGTCACGGATCCGACGTGACCCCGATGACTTCCAATTATCCTCTTGTCTGATTGCGTTTTGGAGAAGATGTTATTTAATTGTTTAATCATCGCCAATTTTATTATTTGGGACTTACTACTTACATAATATCAGATGTACGCAAATAGCATGCAGAGATATGAGGTTTACGTCGTACCGTACGACAACCTCGAACACTAAAACGAGTTAGAACTTACGTTGCGCAACACGATTGCACGAAGCTAAAGGAGAGTGAGGGTTTACTGCCGTGCTGAGCAAGCCTACCGAGCCACATGTGTTGTTATTTAAGCCAGGAACGAGATTGTTGAAGAATGACGACGACCTCCACTTGTGGTTTCGCTCCTTGCTCCTCATCGTGCCGCCCACGGTGTATGCTCCAAGTTCCTTGTTGAAGTAGCGATCCTGGCGTCTAAGGTTCGTACGGTTTTGTCGAGTGTGTTTCGATGTTTCGGGTTTTTGTTGTTGTTTTCGAGTTTAGCATGCGAATAAAGTAAATTGCGGGCGAATAAAAGCATTTGGAAAGTAAAGTGCGATAAAGTAGACAAATGAAATCGCAGATCTTAAAACGTAAATGTGTACGCAGGCATCTGCTACCAGTCGTATGATTTGTATTACGAGCGTGATATCGTTTGCGGGATATTTAAATAAACTTGCGAGCAAATTAAGTAAAGAAAAGAAAACCGAAGACGAAAAATCGGAAAAACGAGTCGTAGAAATCACGAATAAAACTTGTAGTCGCGTATGGAAGATCGAGGCGAGTATAAGACATTGGAAAAGGTGGAGGCTCGAAGCTGGGTCTGTGTCTTATCCGAGCCTTGAATAAGAGTTACCGAGCCGACGATCTAAGGAGGGTAGTCCTAACCCAATCCAAGTGATTAACTATGGACCTTATATATTTTATAAGAAAAATTCTTTGATTTTCAATGCAAAAGTTTAAGTTTTATGCGAGTTAACTTTTAATGACGGAAGAAATTTTTGTTTTATTTATTTATTTATATATATATATATATATTTTTTTAAATATTTT
This sequence comes from Papilionanthe hookeriana x Papilionanthe teres, assembly GCA_022702705.1. Taxonomy (NCBI): domain Eukaryota; kingdom Viridiplantae; phylum Streptophyta; class Magnoliopsida; order Asparagales; family Orchidaceae; genus Papilionanthe; species Papilionanthe hookeriana x Papilionanthe teres. The sequence goes on along the minus strand of CM040429.1, from coordinate 99,819,190 downwards.
TGTAAAAATAATAGAGTCAGCAGTGCTAGTCAGCTCTAATCGTGCTTGAGACTACTAACGACCTAAGATCGTCGGGAAACGATCTCGCCGAGGTCGGCGAATAGTATCATCGGTCCTTTCCTCTCCCTTATCGAAGGTCCTCGAGGTAGGGGATCTTATCCTAATTATCCCACATCGTATCCCTCGTATAGCACACATCAAGCACTATCATCATCGCCCTCGCCACCAGACCTCGGACTCGCACCAGGTCAGATGATCCATATGTGGCAAAACAAATGTCCCGATTGCCGGGAGGATTTGAGCGTAATGTTCAACTCGAATCCGGTGCGTTGGGTTTCGATATTGGTTAAGTCATTTCGAGAATTCCATTATTTGATTTAATTAAGGAAGGGTGAACCAGCCTCAGTGCGTTCTGCAGTCGCAGTGTCTCGAATGGTTTGTGAATTAGGGTCGGATGCCTAGTTTCACTTGTACATTTGAAGGTTAGGTGGATGGGCTCACCTAAGGGTGTAATCCCGAAGTCAGGAAACTGCCAGTGAAGGTTAAGTGAGTGAATCTCACCTAGGGTGTGCTTCCGAGGTTTAGGAAGTCATCGTTGTGGATTAGGTGGGTGACTCTCACCTAGGGTGTGCTCCTAAAAGTCTAGGAGGCTCATCATTGCGGATTAGATGGGTGACTCTCACCAGGGTGCTCACAGTCGAGCTCTGGAGGCTAGATGGTGCTCTCACGCAAGGTGTCTCTACGTCTGAGCCTGGAGCACCAGGTGGGTGACTCTCACCTAGGGTGTGCTCCTAAAGTCTAGGAAGCCTATGCTGAGGACTAGGTGGGTGACTCTCACCTGCAGGTGTGCTCCTAAAGTCTAGGCAGCTATCGTTGAGGACCAGGTGGGTGACTCTCACACAGGGTGTGTACCTAGGACCAGGGAGCTCTACACTCTAACTTGTCTTGAAGTGACTAAAAGTGTTTTACCTGTCCTCAAGTTAAATCGAAATTCTCCTTTTTTTTGTGACTTAACCGTTCAAAACCTATCCAAAAGGTGTATAAAACAATCGTTAAAATGATGATTTTGATTTCTCTAAAACAATGAACAAAGCAAACCCCAAATGATATTTTTATGTCTAAAAAAAAAATGCTTAAGATTAGCTCAGATCAATCAACAAAAGGCTCCAAAATGGTGCATTTAAAGGTCCTAAGACTGCAGTAAAGTAAGCCCAAAATAGTTCCAAAACATCCCAAAACAAAGTGCTTTTAAAGGCTCCAAGACTGGCAAAACCGGCCCCAAAAAAAAAAAAAAAAAAAAAAAAAAAAAAAGATTCCATGAGATATTAATCCTCCGAGATATTTGCATTTTTCTAACTAAATCATAAATTCGATTAACATGATTTAGTGAAAACTAGTTTGGAGACCTCCAAAAAAACAGATCCCTAAAATAAAGCTTCAAGAGAATTACCTGGAGCATGCTAAAGTATCGATCATTCTTAACAATTATCGCGGGATGCTTTGTATCATGGGATAAAAAGCATTTCCAAGGTCGGATTAACTACACGTGATTTTCCGAAATCCACAATGACACCAAAACAGCAAAGAAAATCAACACCACGACTTGTTAGACATTAAAGAGAGCATGTAGATGGCTAATTGAGAAGAGGAGTTCATGAGAAGAATCCAAATAAAAGAAAATGAAGTCCTTTCAAACCTTTGGGAAGAACGGAGGCCGAAAAGAAAAGGAGAAGTGCGAAATTTTGGCTCGGTTCGCTTTGACCTCGTCAGCTGCCTCCTTGCTAGCTCTATTCGTGATCGTATCGTGAAGCGTAGGTCGCAGAGGCGATGGTTTTGGCCGAAACCGGTGGAGGCGGGAAGGACGTAGGCTAGGGCTTTGGTGTGGAGGGAGTTGATAGGTCGCGATGCGGAGAAGAGGCGAGGGATTCCACCGGGAGAGGAGAAGCGGGTGAGGGTCGCGAGAGGGAGGTTCTTCGGCCGAGAGAGCGGCTTCGGTGCGGGGAGAAGAGGTCGAGTGCTCGCGGTTTGCAAAAGGAGGTGAGGGTGTCGAGCTCGCGAGGGTTTTGCGCAAGGAGGAAAGCCGAGCGGGGGACCCGTCGCGAGGAATAGAGGAGAGCGGCCCGAATGCCGGGAGCGAGGGTGAGCTGTTTGTCGAGCGAGGGAGCGGGCCTAGCGAGAGGACAGGGAAACGGGCGTTCATGCGCGGGGAAAAGGAGCCCTCTCGAAATCTTTCATTGAGCGGGATTAGGCGCGCTATTAATTAGCCGCCATGTATGGAGGACGCTTAATTGGAAAAAATTAACCCTTAATTAAATCCAATCAATGTGAGTTTAAATGATAAATTTGAAATTTGAATTTTAAATTTTTAAGATCCCGTGAGTTGGGTTTTGTAGCACAGTTCGGAACGAGGATCGAACCGAGTCAAACCCGAACCCACGCCTCGAAAATTTAAAAAAAAAATTGCATCGATTTTCGTGTCGTTCGCGCGAGCGTGGAATCGCGACGATATGGGTATGCTTCTGCTAAAGTCGACGTCCGGACGCATCCGGTGTGGTCCGTTTCGTCATCCGAGGTCGTCCGGACAAGTTCGCCGACGGTCGGAGCAAAAAAGGTCGAGTCGGTGCGCGCGAGTTCGAACGTCATTAGGGGTTCACCTGGCGCCGTCTCGCACTCATGGGAACTCATTTTCGAGCCCTCTACATGTTAGTCTTACCGCAACAAAGAGTCGAGTGCTTGGGACTGCTCATGCGAGTGTCTTACAAAAACGAGTCCGAAGTGGTTCGAAGCTACATGTAAGGTGGGTTCCGTGACTAGCTCGCTAGGATGGTCGATAAAGAACTCCTAAAGGCTAGATCCTGCAGTCTAAAGAGAAAGCTCAAGACATCATTAAAATGAGGTCAACGAAAGACACCGATAGGTGTGGTGTGCGAACACGCACACCGCGCGTATGGTGTTGACCGACCGACCAACACAACCGGAAGATCGTGTAAGCATGACACACTCGGAAACAAATCGACTCGAGTCGGGGTGAATTTGAGTTGGGGCTTTCCATTAGGGAGTTCCAACCCAAAGACAAAGAGCAATTGAAGATCTTTAAAAGTTTCACTGAGGATGATGAAAGGATTGCAACATGATGTGTTGTTTGGTTGTTTTGTCAAAAGTTTTGTTTGAGTGATGTAAATTTGATTAAATGAGGAAATCGATCTGGCGAGAAAGTACACGACCATTAACACGAGATTTATGCCGAAAACAATCACTAAAAAGAGGTTTACGCTAAAGGAGGGCCATCAACTGGGAATTTACGCCAAAAGAACACCACCCAGTGATTACGTCAAAAGAAATAGCCACCAACTAGTGAGTTTACGTTAGGAAGCGCCACCAACTAGGAATTTACGCTAAAAGAGATCACCACCTGTGATTTACGTCGAAAAGATACCACCAACTAGTGGAATTACGCTAAAGCGAAGCGCCACCAACTGGTGAATTTACGCTAAAAGAGACCACCACTCAGGATTTACGTCGAAAAGATAACCACCAACTGTGGAATTTACGCTAAGAGAAGAGCCAACCAATCTGGTGGATTTACGTCGAAAAGATAACCACCAACTAGTGAATTTACGCTAAAGAAGTGCCACCAACTAGTGAATTTACGCCAAAAGAGATATGCACCAACTGGGATTTACGTCGAAAAAGATAGCACTAACTAGTGAATTACGCTAGCGAAGGCCACCAACTGAGAATTTACGCCAAAAGAGACCACCACCTGTGGATTTACGTCGAAAAAGATAGCCACCAACTAGTGAATTTACGCTAATGAACGCCACCAACTGGTGAATTTACGCCAAAAGAGACCACCACCTGTGGATTTACGTCGAAAAAGATAACCACCAATTATGAATTTACGCTAAGAAGTGCCACCAACTAGAATTCATGCCAAAGACCACCACCTGAGGATTACGTCGAAAAGATACCACCAACTAGAATTTCGTAAGAAGGCCACCATAGGATTCGTCGAAAAGATAGTACCACTAGAATTACGTTAAAGTGCCACCAACGTGGAATTACGCAAAAGATAACCACATAGGATTTACGTCGAAAAGATAACCAATTGAATTACGCTAAAGAATGCACCAACTGGAATTTACGCAGAGACTACGCACTAGGATTACGTCGAAAAGATAACACCAACTGGTGAATTTACGCAATGAAGGCCACCAACTAGGAATTACGCCAAAAGAGACCACCACCTAGGATTTACGTCGAAAAGATACCACCAACTAGGAATTCTGCTAGGAAGGCCACCACTGGGAATTTACGCCAAAAGAGACCACCACTAGGATTTACGTCGAAAAAGATAGCCACCAACTAGTGATTTTACGTTAAAGGCGCTACGCAACTAGGAATTACGCCAAAAGAATAGAACCGAGAAGAGTGCAGCTTCATGCGAGTAAAACCAGCTAAACTCTTCTACTGTGAATCGAGGACCCGGCTGTTTCAGTGGAATGAGACTTCGTGCCGAGGAAAGAGACAACGATACCGACGCATCGAGAAGATTCAAACCAACTGGTCGAGATTTCGGATTTGAAATGGTTGATTTCGATCATTTTGATTTCAAATGCTATTTAATTTCAATTGTTTTATGGATGAGTGCGAGCCGTACGAAGTTAGATTATTGTTTCGTTTGTCGAGTTTTATCACCGTTTCAATTCAAGATTGTGGAGTTTATTTAATTTCATGACGTTTTCGTATCGTTCCCGGTTCGTTAGTATTGTGAAGTCGAATCGAGGATTCAACTTAACGACATTAAACCAATCGCACGACGTAAAGAAAAGCAAACTTTATTAATACTTCGAAATCGTATAAGATGAAACATAGTCCGAATACGCAATGTCGATAAATATAAAGAGATACATATGAATAACATCCGTATGTAGAATGCGATCTTCGATCATAAGCTATCGTTGATTTCTTCCGTCAAGTCTCTTTCGAGCCATCCGGAATCGTGTAGAGACTAACCCTCCTCTCAAGATGTACTTCGAGACGAAAGTCTCTCGTACACGCTCAGAGGTGTCTTGTCTCACAACTCTGGAGGCCGCAACCCTTCAAGGTCCGGTCGTGGCGGTATCCAAATGGTGCTTTCCCGTCGTCCATTTTCCCGAAAGTGATGGACACTCTCCTCGCGGTACTCCCGGAACGCAGGTGCTTTGCCGCATCGGCTCCATTTCCTTTAAGCACAAGCACCGATCCAACCGGAAGAGGGATCTTTACCGGCCCACCGATCCACTCCGGGCCAACGACCCGCAACTCTCTCCCAAACATAATATCACACTCGCCGAGGAAGGAGACATGCGTGAATGGTCTCGGAAAGTCATGATGATCTATATGGGGTGGAATGCAGCCCTCTCTTTGTAGATATTTATAATGCAACTATTCCCAAGACACAATCCGTGCGGAGATGTGCCAAGAAACCATCCTTTTAATCATACTCTTTAATATCGAGGGCATCGGGTCTACCTTGTCGTGTCTTATGATGCCCGGCGGATTCCTCTTTGTCGTCATGGCGTAGTCAGTAGCAACAACCAAACCGAATAGTAACTCGTCCTTGCCTCGCATCCGCCTTCGGGGTTCAGAATACGTCTTCTTCCTTAAACGGCCTGCCCGGCCTAAGTCCCTGAGGTAAAAGACATAATCAATTATGTCCTCCTGTTCGCTACTTGAGAACACATCTGTATGCAATTCCAGCCCTTCCAAAATGTTAACATATTTCCCCCGAATTCTTTCAAAGTGCTCAAAATTTTGCTTTCGAACCCTTTCGAAATTTTTCTCGGTTCATCCTCCGAAATTGTCGGCAGTAGCTTTGATTTAACGAGTCGTGAAATGTAAGGCACGATTTCCTGTTGATTTTCATGACTTCGAATCGCCGGGACTATGATGTGATCCTCGTGGGATTCAACCGGCACGTTTCCGGTAAGGAAAGCTTTGCAACCTGGCTCGTCTTTCTCTTCTTTATCAAAGGTCGGGAATGACGTCCCCTACCGGCCGGTTCGCACTCCGTTCTTTCCCTCGTGCTATCGGGGCATCTCGCCGTGCTCGACTCTCGGGCTACCCTTTTCTCCAAGTGATACCGCATCGGAGTTCGCGGCGCTTCAAATTACGGCGTTGTGTGCGTGAAAGTGGAATCTTCCCAGATGCACCCGTCGGTACCACTCGTAATGGAACACCGGTGGGGTTCCCCCGTAAGGCATTCACAATCGAGTCGTCAGCTCCTCGTATCTCTTCTTTGTCATCCTCGAACTTTCTCTTATTTATCGCCGCAAAGGTGTTCTCTCGCTCTCGAACCGAGTATCGTCTTCGTGTTTTCTCGCTTCATCCGGATCGACTACCTTTAGCATGTGACCCTCATAATCCATCTTCACCGTTCGAAGTCCGGATCAAATTCTATGATGGCGCCTCGTGCCACCTCTTCCTCGTTGAGTGCGAGTTCGATGCCGTTTTTAAATGAGAAAATCGCCTTCGCTCGACATTTTCCCGCAAAAAGACAGGAAAAACGTCAGCGTGCTAAAATTCAAACCGAACAGGAACAATACTAGTTTATTATTGAATATATTTTACAAAGTCATGTTTTTATTTCATTTCAAGCATGTAAATTTATGAAAGAATGTGGAATTTGTGGCAATTCAGATTTCAATACGAAAGAAATATAATTTTATTCAGGAGAAATCAACTTATCATTTTCATTACAGACACATTTTTTTTTTTTTTTATTTCATTTATTGGACCCAGTTACAGACAATTGACATCGGCATATCTTAGGACTCGTAATCAAGCCCTTCGAAACGTCACGATGCATAGTACTTTTTCAGATATCGCCCATTAATTGGTAGCATGGGCCTTTCGCCCCGGCAATCTATCACCTGGTAGGATCCTCCGAGTGAGACTTTTCAACCACGAACGGTCCCTCCCAAGTCGGTTCAAATTTTCCTCCCATCTTACGGTGCGCGAGAACGGGCCTTCGAAGTACGAGGACTAAGTCACCAACTTTAAACGTTCTTGGGCGGACCAGCTTGTCGTGGGCTTGCGTCATCCTCGCTCGGTATAATTCAATGTTCTCCGTCGTGCTACGAGTCGCTTCCTTCGAGACTTTCTAGTTCTTCAAGTCGGAGCTCGGCATTCTCCTCCGTCGTGATTTTGTTAGCTATGGCGATTCCGAGGGATGGTAATCGCACTTCCAAAGGAAGCACGCCCTCGGACCCATACACTGGGCGTAAGGTGTAGATCGAGTCGGGGTTCGAACGTCGTCCCGTACGCCCATAACGCCTCGAGCAATCGCTCGTGCCACCTCTTTTATTATTGTCTAATGTCTTTTTCGGAATCCGCATGAGAGTCTTATCGAAGGCCTCCGCTGGACCGTTCGCCTCGGCAGTAGATCGTAGAATATCTCCAATCTATCCCATGCCGCTCGACGAAACCGTTGATTTTAGTACTTTTCGAATGTCGTACCGTTATTCGAAATAACCCCGCGGGGAACACCAAAGCGGTAGACAATTTGGGTTTTGAAAACCGAAGAACATGATGTGCCGCGATTTCCTTCAACCACGACCGCCTCGCCCATTTCGAAAAGTAGTCCGTCGTCGCTAGTATGAACCTAGTGTCCTTTAGATGACGGAGGGTCTATCGGACCCACTATATCCGTGCCCCAACACTCGAATGGCCACGACGCAATCGTCGGGTGTAGCACATTCGGTGGTTGATGTAAGACCACTCCGTGCACTCGACACCGATGGCAGCTCTCCGGCAATTTCCATGCAGTCATCCATCATTGATGGCCAATAGTACCCCATTCTCTTGATCTTCATTTTCATTTTCGGACCTGACTGGTGGGCACCACATAGTCCTGCATGTACTTCCTTAACGATATTCTGCGCTTCTGCCTCGCTTAGACATCTTAACCACATCTGTTCAAAGGATCTTTTGTATAACACGTTGTCAACTAGGGCGTATGACAATGCCCTCCTCTTAATCTGATGTGCTGTTGATCTGTCTTCTGGCGATGTCCCGGTCTGCAGGTATTCGACAAATGGTCGACGCCAATCGTTCTCATCTTCGCCTATCGCAAGAATCGTGTTCTCACTTCCCCGCTTATGCACGGTATCCATGTCGATTCGAGATAGAACTCGACATCCTCGTATTGTAACGTCGATAGAATCTTCCTACGGGCATGCAAACTCCTTAGCTAATCTGCTAAAGCATCCGCATGAGAATTGTCACCTCGGGGAATTCTATACAACGTCACATTGGAAATCTGTTCTAACAACTTCATCGTATAGCGGTGGTACTGTTCTAGCCTGGGTTTCAAAATCTTGTACTGTCCGGCTACCTGTTGGATAACAAGTTGAGAATCTCCGTAAATAGCGAGGTCTGTTATTTCCATTAAAATTGCCAAACCTAACCCTGTTATTAGAGCCTCATATTCTGCCTCGTTATTTGTACACGGCTCGGTCAAGTGGTAAGAGTATCTTAACATCCCTCGATCTGGTGTAATGAAAATTAGGCCAATTCCTGCTCTGCCGGGAATTATTGTTTGCGAATCTTTATCTCTCCTGGCTGACGAAGCTCCGTCGAAGTACATCTCCCAACGTTGAGCATCGGGATGTCCTACGCTCATTACTTGTTCGTCGTGCAAGTCATCGTTGAGGGGAGAACCACGTGGCAACGGGTGTGTTGCGAGAAAGTCCGCTAAAATTTGTCCTTCGACGTGCGCGAAGAGGTACGAAAGTTATATCGAATTGCAACAATATCATCGACCATCGCGCCAATCTACCGTAAAGGGTCGGCCGGGTCATCGGATATCGCAACGGATTAACTTTCGAGATTAGATTGACCTTACGAGCTAGCATATAGTGTCTAAGCTTTTGGCGACGAAAATTAAAGCTTGATAACGCTTCTCAATCGGAGGATACTTCACCTCCGCAGTATTAGACGACCACGTGAGGTAATAAAGAGCGTTTTCTACCCTCTTCATCGACTTCGAGGCTAAGCGCTCCGAGGGAGTCGTCTAAAGCTCGCGGTATAAAAGTATCAACGATCGGCCTGAGACCTAGGCCGCTTAAAACAGGAGGTGTCATTAAGTATTGTTTAATACTTTCAGAGGCCCGTTGACATTTTTCATCCCAAGTAAACTTGGCATCTTTCTTTATTAACGCAGAAAAGGGCCGACATCGTCCCGACAGATTAGATATAAAGTCGTCGTAGATATGCCAATTTCCTCGGAATGATCGTAGTCGCTTTAAGGTTTTAGGGAGTGGCATTTCCAAGATGGCTTTAATCTTCTCCGGATCGATTTCAATTCCCTGGTGTCGGACAACAAATCCTAAAAATTTTCCCGAGTGTGACACCGAGCGCGCACTTTAAGTGGTTCATTTTAAGATTAAATTGTCGCAACCGTTCAAAGACAATCCTCAAATCGTACAAGTGGTCTTCCTTCGTTTCGTTGACGACCAAATCATCCACGTAACATTCAACTTGGTTATGGATGAGGTCATCAAAAATTCTTGTCATGGCTCGTTGGTATGTTGCCTCCAGCATTCTTCAACCCGAATGGCATTATCGTGTAAAGAATAAATTCCGATCGGCGTTCGCAGGCGCAAGTGTTGCGTCTTCCGGCGCCATCTTAATCTGATTATATCCTGAAGATCCGTCCATGAATGAGAAAATTTCGTGTGAAGATGCGATATCTACCATTAGTTCTGGGATGGGTAATGGAAATTCGTCCTTCGGGCAAGCCTTGTTTAAATCTCTGAAGTCGACACAAATTCGAACTCGTCCATTCTTCTTTCTAACTCGGCACAATATTAGCCAACCATGTCGGGGTATTGTTCTTCTCTTACAAAATTAGCATCTATTAACTTCTTCACTTCGTAGATGACTTGTCGCTCTATTTCAAGACGCATCCTTCGGGAGCTTAGTTAACCGGGGTCATGGTCGGGTCTACTCCAATTTCGTGGACCGCGACCTCCGTGCTAACCCGGCATCTCATCGTAGCTCCATGCGAAACAATCTCTCGAACTCGACAATAGTTCGATTAGATCCGAAGACTCCTCATCGCTAAGTAGCGAGCTAATGAAAGTAGGTCTAGGGGCATCTTCGGTCCCTAGATTGATCTCCTTCAATTCATCAACTCGTAGATTTCGATTTCCTCCTCAAACTCCGCGGGGCATCCTCTATTCGAGTTTCTTCGAGTTCCTTCCACTTCAAGCGCAATTTTCCTCTAACCGGCTAGAACGACCAAGCAAAATTCGAGTAGTCATAGACCGGCCCTACCGTGCCGAATCCAACGCCCTCTTTCGATTTAGAGGCTCGATTTTTATTATTCCACAATTCCTCGAAGAGGTGCATCCTTTCTTTTGATAATTTACTGTGTACAAAACCACGTCGAATTAATCTTCGCACATAAGGAGAGTAACAATCAAGAGGCAATTCCATTAATTCATTAAAAGTATTTTCTTCCAATTTTACATTGTTTTCGTAACTCGAAGAAGAAGAACTACTCGTAAAATTTTATCGGCTCACGCCAACACTCGTACTTCCTTAACCTCCAACCCCTCAACTTTATCGGAATGAATCGGGGTTAAGGCTATGGCTCGTACATAGTGGTTGATCCTGTTATACATCGATTCATATTCTTTTTCTTTCTTCTTCCAAGGAAATCTCAAACCGAGGTATCTTTCGATTTCTTGTTCTCGCTATTTTTGTCGTCTTTTCTTCCTGAGTCGTCTTCCAAGTCAATGTTGATGACCGGATCTCTCCGTTCAACAATCTTGTTGACTCTTCCTCGCCCTCGTCCCCGCCTCGATCTCGAAAACGGGGGCTAAAAGAGATGCCACCATCTCGCCGTAAAGGAGTGATGGGAGATCGCCGAATCGGAGTTGGCCGGTCTCGTTCTCGCAATCCCTTCGACTCTTCAAATTTCTTCGAACGACGTCTCCGGAGAAAACTCGTCTTCTTCGTGGCGCGTAGTAGGCAAGCATCTTCATGAAGGCCTATCTCATGTATCGCAAAAGGTTGTAGATCTCCTCGATGCACCGTCTCGACCTCCTTCATAGTATTTTATGCACCTGTGTAGGGACGATGGAACCATTTTGTACTCATGGATCCGTGGTCGACCCGCAGGGCATCGAACGAAGTCTCCGAATCTATGATGTGGAATTTTGCGGTCGTTACTAGTTCACCGATTCTCGCCGACGGTGTTATCGATCCGAGAGCCCTTTCTCCTTTCTCGGTCAAGCCTCTTAACATCATTTTGTCGCAGAAAGCCTCGCGGTGTCGATGTCTAAGTAGCTAACGTCCGTAGATTCATTATGTTAATCGATGCTCCCGGATCAACCAATACCCCGGAGAGTGTGAATCCGTCGATGTTCACGGAAATATATGGGCTCGGTTGTGGTCGACCGTCCCAAGCAACAAGTCATCATCCGTGAAAGTGATACCAGCATCGTTCCTTTAACGAACAAACCTCGCTCATCGAGCCGCCGCCAACCGAGCTAAGCAAATCTCCGGTCGAGCAAAGCCTTAACCGCAGCCTCTCTCATCTCTTTCGACGACATCGGGCGTCGAGAATGCTTAGTTTGGCCGGCAACTTTCGTAGATGGGCTAGAACGTTATACTCCACTTTGTTATTCGAGCTCCCGATTCCTCTCGAACATGTGTCTCTTCCGTCACTGGGATTGGTTCTGCGAGAGGTAGGTGTATGTTTTTCCTTTACCGCTGGACCCGTTGTCGGGGTAACACCTTCCTCTTCTCAAATACACCTCCGTTATTTCTTCCGTCATTCGGGCTGGACCCGCAGGCTCGTCTTCCGGAGTGCCGGTCGGCTCTTTCAGTGTTGTCTCCGAATCCGACAATTCTAATTCAATCGTAACCGGCGTTCTCGAAACTCAAAACGGGCGCTTCACTATCCGAACTCGTCGTATTCCGTGTCGTTAATATCTTCTTCGGTCATGTTAATAAGTTCATCGAATTTTGTACGATTCGAGGATCGTCGAGGAAATCGAAATTCGTATTAGATTGGTTGTTAGTTATGCAATCATCGAAATAGTGAAAACGTAGTCAAAATTAGAATTCTCGCATTACGTGATCCCTGAGGGACAAAGAAATCATACCCGGTGAATGGTTCGAGGAATTTCTCCCTCGAATCCGAAGCAACCAACCGTGAAAAGGCAGCCTCTGTCTACTCTTCGCGCTATCATCCTTTACATCTTCGACACTTTCATCTTTTATCTCCGCGGTGATGACTTTCCAGTGCGTGCATGACAGTCGCTGGCAAGTGATCAGAGGCTCGAGCGGAGGCTTCAGTGCTGAGGCCGTATGTATCCGCTCCGTAGTTTTCGGAGATGATCTAGTCCGGATCGTAGCTCCGTCTAGCTTCGTTACATAGGGGTCGATCGAAACTATGGGCCCAGATGAATCACATCGACCGAACCTTTTCGAGTTCTTTCAAATATTCGTTTGGAATTGTGATATTCCCGCGTCCGTAGTTCCTCTCAAGCCAACCTTCAAACCGAAGCAATCCTCTATCGTGTGCCCGAGCATTCGTGGTATGGGCGAGACGCGGGGTGATCCGTCTTATCGACCTCATCCGGTTTCTTTGGCTCGGCAACCTCGAACTCGGCTTCGATCAAATTTCGAACATCTTTCCCAATCGCCTCATCCTCGAAGGAGTAAACTCGTTCGCTCCGTCGCCCATGGTCGGACCCCCGCCCTCCGTCCGTGCGGTAAGTTCCTAGCGGTATCGTGGCCGATGAGTACCGCCTGGTTTCTTGCCAGCCAACCGTCGGGTGTGTTGTTGACGCTGGTATGTCCGTCGAGGTTGTTCAACCCGAATCCGCATCGGGCGCTTACCTTTATCAATCGCCGCCATCGTTCCGGATCTCTTCTCGAATGTCTTTATCGGCTTCGGCTCATCGCCTTCTCCGGAATCCGAGTTGCTTAGCCTCCTCGCAGTGCTCGCAGCTTTTACTAAGCAGCTTTTCAAAGGTTTTGATCGTAGAATCCTTTCGAGTAGAAAAGCTCATCGGACCATGAATGCTCTCGAGTAAGATCTCAATCGCATGTTGTTCCCGCAATCGTGGCTCGCATTTCATACTTAGATTCCTCCACCGTAGAATGTACTCCACTAGAGTTTCGTCGGCCTCTCGTCTTTCTACTACAAGATCACCCACGGTGATATGATGCCGAGCTCCAAGAAACCTCTTAACGAACATGTTCTCCGCTCCGTGAATGTCTTTATCGACCCATTCGGTAATTCTGCATACCAATCGAATACAACCCCGGAGAGACTACTAACAAACTGGCGAAATAATAGTGTTTCGCTACCCCCGCGTCGCAAAGAACTCTGCCCGAAGTGTGCAACATGCCGACGAGGGTTTCCCGTTCCATCGAACGTTTGAAGGTAGGTGGCACGAAGCCCTTCGGTAGGGCACCGCATCGAATTCCTCCGGATATGGTCTACCCTTCGGAATCAATGCTCCTCCTTCGGATTGGGCTAAGGCCTCCTTTACCCGTTGTTCAACCATTTGTTCGATGTCCTTTTCCTAGATAAGTGTTTTGGCCGAACCATTTATTTCATCCGCGACATGAATGGTCTCTCGGCCGGTTTATTTCTCGGAGAGGCTCGCTCTCTGAGATCGAGGTTGATTCCGAAATGAGGCTATAACTGCCGCCATCTCCTCCATCCTTTTCTCCATGCGGATGATAAGCTCATCCCTCCGTCGGATGGCCCTTCGTGACTCATCCTCGGCGTTCTCCTCGGCAGCAAAGGAGCACCGCGCGATGACGCGAGGCTCTAGTCTCAACCATAAAGATCTCTCGCAAAATCTTCATCCATATGAAATGACAAATCGTGTTCTTCATCATCGATGCTTCCACTTTGTTCTTTCGACAGCTCAGCGATGTCCGCCCCGAGCTTCTCTAATCTTTCCTCAATTAACTTCCCTTTAATGATCTTCGAGATCGACCGGGGACCGTTGTCGTACACCTTCCATCAACACCGATTTCAATGTGGCCGAACACTAATGATTGGAGCATCGACTCGAATCCTTCGCGGGGAGACGACTCTTCGATCTCGTTGAGGCACCGGTCCGGCCGACCTTAGACTCCGCAACTTCTCCTTCGGACCAAGGCCCGAGACTCAGACGTCTCTTTGGGGGCCTCGGCTCTCCTGGATAAATCGTGGTCCCTAATACGCGGTCCGGATGCGAGACTCAGTGATCCTTTGTGGGAATCTCCCCTCGTGGTGGCAACCGTGTTCTCGACCCGCCGAGACCGACTCGGCCGACGCTCCGTGTGCTTCGTGAAGCCGCAGCGAAGAATCGTATGGTTAGCACCGCATCTACACGTTTTCCTGTGCGAAGCTTAACTGGGATACGAGATCGGCGGTGCTCTTCCCTCCCGGGTAGATCCATGAAACCGGCTAGCGGTTTCATCCTTTTCAAAATTTCCGCTCGGACTCGGGCGACACAAAGACACCCCATCCTTCTTATTATCTCGCCGACGGAGCAACGCTCCTCTCGAGCCAACTTTTCAAACACCCAACGAACATGAGGTAGGGCCGAGGCCTCTTTCTCTTTCAACCCGACGACGAGGCGAGGGCGGTAATTTAGCAACAACCTTGTGAGCACTCTCTTCTCCAAGAGCGGCAGACAACGGGTGAAACCCCGCTTCCTCTAAGGAGAGGTGCGGTCTCAGCCCATCCAGCTTTCTTCTTGTCGAGGAATCTCCGCGGTCGGAACAGCTTTCAAGGTGTTCGCCCATTCGGCCTTTAAGATCTTGCGATTTCTATTCCTTCGTTGCGTTCGGTAAGCTTACCGGACTTCGAGCTAGATCCAATCTCAAACACAGTATGGTAACGGGGTAAGGGCATGAGCCGACTTGTCCTCATATAAGATTCCCTTTCCTTTCGACATCGGCGGAGCGGCAAGCGTGGTAGCGAGAAGTCCAAGGGGAGTAGATGAAGCTTTAGCAAGAATGCAGAGCAACAGACTTCATGAGGGCAGCGGTGACCTTCGCCTTCGAGGGAAGGGAAGTCTCGGCCACGACTCAAGCTAAATTCGACGGACGGCTCCCGGACATCCGGGCGCCGACTTTCTTCACGAAGAACGGGGTCTTTCCGAGTGTTCCTTCAAATTCGTCAAACCCGGATCCAAATTTAATCTTGGACCCCACCCGGCGGCATCCCCGCTAGTAAGCAAGTCGCACGAGAATGTCAAAGTCGGGACGACATCTTTCTTTCCCGACGACTAGAAAAGGTTGTTGGGCGTTAGAGGAATCCCACACTCAATTTCCGGGTAAAAAAATTACTTTATCGCAAGCACAAAAGTCGACGAAATTGTCAAACCTGGCGTTTCTTTCGAAACTTATCCAAATGATTTCGAATTAAATTTGTTTTCGTTGTTGCTTTTACCGTGAATGTTCGTTTTGGTATGAAGTCACAAAGTTTGATATTACCGAGGAAACTTTCGTGGAAATAATTTGATGTGATTTGCAAAAAGAACAAGTCAAACTTGGGAAAGGGATGAAGCGACCACGAGGTAAAGGACCCAGTCCAAAATTAGAAAGGACTCATTCCACACCGAACGTACTCCTATTCTAACCGACCACACCTATCGGGGTCCACCCTACTAGACTCTATGGATTCCCGAACCACTCGTTTAAGCGACGATTAAACATGCGGTTCCCGGAATCCAAGAAGAGTCGACTATACCTGCGCTCGCGAAGAAATGAGCACGAGATGTCAACGTAAGAACAATGGCTCGGTCCACGAGGACATGGACACACCGCCGATGTATGAAAACAAAACCTCCCGATCAAAATGGAGAGAGGAACTAGCCCTCACGGAGTCGCTGAACTATGTTGGCCAAGCATTTTTTGCTTTAAAAGAATTTAAAATTTTAGTGATTTAGTTTAATATAAAAAGGTATATAATTTTGGAAAGTAGTTTTGAAAATATGTTTATTTTAATTTTGAAAAATGAGACCTCATGGATCTCATTTGTCCAGCAATTCGCATAATCGTGCTCGATGTCACAAATGATACACGTCTCGAAAGAAGAATGTATCTCGCGACGGTAGACCCAATCATACAAATTAAAGGACTCGCGACATCCGTTCGATCTCGCGAACCTTTATGTGTGACCGATGAGTTCCTCTACCTAATAGAAGACTAGGTAGGGTTTATTTTACTCCGGTTCCAGCTCTCCTATGAGCAATGCCCCTATAGTTAATTACATCCCAAATGACCGTGTCACTCGAGAAAACTCTCGATAATGATCGGTGGTTCGTCTTCAAGAATTCATGGTTTAGGTTTTCACTGTAGGACGTGAAAAGCAAGTGGGAGTGGCTCAAATGGGAACAGCTTATTTTCATGAGTCCAAAGGAAAGAAAGGTAGGGGATGTCGCGGATCCGAGGCGAACCCCAACGACTTCCCAACTATCCTACTCGTGCGGCTGCGTTTTGGAGAAGATGTTATTTAATTGTTTAATCCTCGCCAATTTTATTATTTCGGACTTACACTTACATAATATCCGATTACGCAAATAACCTGCAGAGATATGAGGGTTTACGTCGTACCGTACGACAACCTCGAACCTAAAACGAGTTAGAGACTTACGCCGCGCAACACGATCGTACGTAGCCTCAAAGGAGAGCGAGGGTTTACGCCACGCCGCAAGCCTACCCTGCAGCCCTATGTGTTGTTATTTAAACTAGGAACGAGATTGTTGAAGAATGACGACGACCTCCACTCGTGGTTCGCTCCGTCTCCTCATCGTGCCGCCCACGGTGTATGCTCCAAGTCTCATTGGTGATAGCGATCCTAGGCGTCTAAGGTTCATATGCGTTTGTCGAGTGTGTTTCAATGTTTCGTGTTTTGTTGTTGTTTTCGGTTTTGCATGCAGACAAAGTAAATTATGGGCAAATAAAAGTCACTGGAAAGTAAAGTGCAAAGAAAGTAGACAAATGAAATCGCATAGATTTAAAACGTAAATGTGTACTCAGGCATCCGCTACCGTCGTATGATTTAGTATTACGAAGCATGATATCATTTACAGGATATTTAAATAAACTCACGAGCAAATTAAGTAAAGAAAAGAAAACCCAAGACGAAAAATCGAAAAACGAGTCGTAGAAATCACGAATAAAACTCGTAGTCACGTATGGAAGATCAAGATCGAGTATAAGACATTGGAAAAGGTGGAGGCTCGGAGCTCGGATCGTGTGCTATCCGACTCGAATAAGAGTTACCGACCCGACGATCTAAGGAGGGTAGATCCTAACCCAATCCAAGCGATTAACTATGGACCTTTATATATTTTATAAGAAAAATTCTTCGATTTTCATGCAAAAGTTTAAGTTTTATGCGGAGTTCTTTTAATGACGATAAGAAATTTTTGTTTTATTTATTTATTTATATATATATATATATTTTTTTAAATATTTTTGTAAAAATAATAGAGTCCACAGAGCTAGTCACTCTAATCGTGCTTGAGACTACTAACGACCTAAGATCGTCTGTGGAAACGATCTCACCGAGGGTCGGCGAATAAGTATCATCGGTCCTTTCCTCTCCCTTATCAAGGTCCTCGAGGTAGGGGATACTATCCTAATTATCCCACATCGTATCCCTCGTATAAGCACACATAAGCACTATCATCATCGCCCTCGCCACCTAGACCTCGACTCACACCCGATCCGATGATCCATATGTGGCAAAACAAATGTCCCCATCGCGGGAGGATTTGAGCGTAATGTTCTAACTCAAATCCGTGCATTGGGTTTCAATATCAGTTAAGTCATTTCGGAATTCCATTATTTGATTTAATTAAGGAAGGGTGAACCAAGCCTCGGTGCATTCTGCCGTGCCAGTTGTCTCGAATTGGTTCGTGAATTAGGGTCGGATGCCTAGTTCATCGTACATTCGAAGGTTAGGTGGATGGGCTCACCTAAGGGTGTAATCCCGAAGTCCAGGAAATGCAGTGAAGGTTAAGTGAGTGAATCTCACCTGGGTGTGCTCCTAGGTTTAGGAAGTCTATCTCGTGGATTAGTGGTGACTCACCTAGGGTGTGCTCCTAAGTTTAGGAAGTCATCGTTGTGGATTAGGTGGGTGACTCTCACCTAGGGTGTGCTCCTAAAGTCTGAAGCCTATGCTGAGGACTAGATGGGTGACTCTCACCTAAGGTGTGCTCCTAGCGTCTGCAGGAAGCTCTACGCCGAGGACTAGGTGGGTGACTCTCACCTGTGCGTGCTCTCTAAAGTCTAGGCAGCTCTATGTCGAGGACTCAGGTGGGTGACTCTCACCTGGGTGTGCTCCTAAAGCCTAGAAGCTCATCGTCGAGGACTAGGTGGGTGACTCTCACCTGTGGTGTGTACCTAAGACCCGGGAGCCTACACTCTAACTTGTCTTCGAAGCTGACTAAAAGTGTTTTACCCTTCCTCAAGTTAAATCGAAATTCTCCTTTTTTTTTGTGACTTAACCGTTCAAAACCTATCCAAAAGGTGTATAAAACAATCGTTAAAATGATGATTTTGATTTCTCTAAACAATGAACAAAGCAAACCCCAAATGATATTTTTATGTCTAAAAAAAATGCTTAAGATTAGCTCGGATCAATCAACAAAAGGCTCCAAAATGGTGCATTTAAAGGTCCTAAGACTCGCAAGAAAGTAAGCCCAAAATAGTTCCAAAACATCCCAAAACAAAGTGCTTTTAAAGGCTCCAAGATCGCAGCAAAACCGGCCCCAAAAAAAAAAAAAAAAAAAAAAAAAAAAAAAGATTCCATGAGATATTAATCCTCCAGATATTTGCATTTTTCTAACTAAATCATAAATTCGATTAACATGATTTAGTGAAAACTGCTTCGGAGACCTCCAAAAAAAACGAGTCCCTAAAATAAAGCTTCAAGAGAATTACTTGGAGCATGCTAAAGTATCAATCATTCTTAACAATTATCGCAGGATGCTTTGTATCATGGGATAAAAAGCATTTCCAAGGTCGGATTAACTACGCTGATTTTCCGAAATCCACAATGACACCAAAACAGTAAAGAAAATCAACACCACAGCTTGTTAGACATTAAAGAGAGCATGTAGATGGCTAATTGAGAAGAGGAGTTCATGAGAAGAATCCAAATAAAAGAAAATGAAGTCCTTTCAAACCTTTGGGAAGAACGGAGGCTGAAAAGAAAAGGAGAAGTGCGAAATTTTGGCTCGTTCGCTTCGACCTCGTCACCGCCTCCTTGCTAGCTCTATTCGTGATCGTATCGTGAAGCGTAGGTCAGCGGAGGCGATGGTTTTGGCCGAAACCGATGGAGGCGGGAAGGACGTAGGCTAGGGCTTTGGTGTGGAGGGAGTTGATAGGCCGCGATGCGCAGAAGAGGCGAGGGATTCCACCGGGAGAGGAGAAGCGGTGAGGGTCGCAGAGGGAGGTTCTTCGGCCGAGAGAGCGGCTTCGGTGCAGGGGAGAAGAGGTCGAGTGCTCGCGGTTTGCAAAAGGAGGTGAGGGTGTCGAGCTCGCGAGGGTTTTTTGCGCAAGGAGGAAAGCCGAGCGGGGGACCTGTCGCGAGGAATAGAGGAGAGCGGCCCGAATGCTGAGAGCAGGGGTGAGCTGTTTGTCGAGCGAGGGAGCGGGCCTAGCAGGAGGACAGGGGAAACGGGCGTTCATGCGCAGGGAAAAGGAGCCCTCTCGAAATCTTTCATTGAGCGGGATTAGGCGCGCTATTAATTAGCTGCCATGTATGGAGGACGCTTAATTGGAAAAAATTAACCCTTAATTAAATCCAATCAATGTGAGTTTAAATGATAAATTTGAAATTTGAATTTTAAATTTTTAAGATCCTGTGAGCTGGGTTTTGTAGCCTGGTTCGGAACAGGATCGAACTGGGTCAAACCCGAACCCACGCCTCGAAAATTTAAAAAAAAATTGCATCGATTTTCGTGTCGTTCGCGCGAGCGTGGAATCACAGCAATATGGGTATGCTTCCTAGCTAAAGTCGACGTCCCGGACGCATCCGTGTGGTCCGTTTCGTCATCCGAGGTCGTCCGGACAAGTTCGCCGACGGTCGGGCCAAAAAAGGTCAAGTCGGTGCGCGCGAGTCGAACGTCGTTAAGGGTTCACTCTGGGCCGTCTGCATCTGTGAAGCTCATTTTCGAGCCCTCTACATGTTAGTTTTAGCTTTCGCAACAATAGAGTCGAGTCTTGGGACTACTATGCGAGGTCTTACAAACGAGTCTGAAGTGGTTCGAAGGTTCTATGTAAGGTGGGTTCGTGACTAGTCCGCTAGGATGGTCGATAAAGAACTCCTAAAGCTAGATCCTAGGGTCTAAAGAGAAAAGCCCAAGACCTCATTAAAATGAGGTCAACAGCAACACACACACACACACAAAATATAAATTCAAGTTTAGGTGTCTGATATGTAACTGCGTAGGAATTAAGTGGTATGTATGTAAATCGTGCTTCTGTAAAATGAGATCATTCATATAGAAACACACCTTAGTTTTGGTCTCACAGCGAACATCAAGCTGCTGGACACGGAGGGTAAGGTAGCCGGCCACCTTCTGTCCTAGAATCCATGGAACAAGATGAATGCCTGGTTCAAGAACATCATCAAATTTTCCAAAAGTCTCTTTGATTGCTACAGTTGATTGCTCCACTTGCAGGCAACATAGTAGCTGGCCCATTTCTTGCCCTCTATTAAGAAAATGAACAAATAAATAAATAAAATTAACAAATAAAAATAATCAAAAGAAATTAAATTAACAAATAAAAAAGGGCTTTTTATGCAGAAAAGTATAATCAAAATGAATAAATCCAAACAGCTCAGCATTCTGTTATCAATAATTTATGATAAAATTGCTTTTTTATGCATAAATTTCATGCAAATGCAATATTCTGATAAAAGCCAAAAAGAAAAAAAAAAGTATAAAACACTTGGGGCTTATTTGACATCAATTTTATTTTTATTTTCGCCTTTTATTATTATTTTTTTAAAACTTGTTTGTTTGGTGTGTTTTTAAAATGCTATTATTTTTGCTATTTATAAGATAAATTAAAATATTTTTTAAAAAAAATTATAGCTTAATCAAATATTTCAAATAAAAAAATTAAACAAAATAAAATAAAAACAAAAAATAAAAGTGATCCCAAACGGCACCTTAAATAACCAAACAAAAAATAAAGCCAAAACAAATAAATCCAAACAAAAGTTGTTTTTTTGCTGTAGAAAATTCCTGATAAGGCTTTCATATGCATATAGCAATACTCTGGCAGAAAAAAAAAACAACAATACACTTAAATAACCAAGCAGGAAGCATAATCACAACAAAGAAAGCCAAGAAAATTTGCTTCCTGCCGTCGAGAACACCAGTTAAAATGGATTTTTTATGCAAATATTTCTGGTAAAGAAACATTCTGGTTAAAAAAAAAAAAAAAACAGCAAAACACAGTCAAAACCAACTTGCAAATAGCCTTTGGCTGCAAAAGAGGAGGAAATTATACACAGAGAGAGAGAGAGAGAGAGAGAGAGAGAGAGAGAGAATTAGGCGTTGGCTCGTAACAGCTATAAATTAAAAAGAGACAACTAAGATACGAAGATTAAACATAAAAATAAAAAAAAGATGAGTACCATAAGGATTTCACCTATAGATCAAAAGCAGGTGTGAGTTATCAAGGAATAGTAAAAACGAGAGCTATAAATAGCTATAAATATCTCTATAAATGATACTTATAACAAAAGCAGTGAAGATAATATATCATATAATCAGAAACAAAGGATTATAAAAGGTACACCAAGCCATCAATTCTTCAAGTTTCTGCAATTTCAATAATTCATCTAAAGTCAAATTGAACCTATCAAACAAATACAATTAACTAAATAAAATACAATTTATGCTCAGCCTAAATAAACTAAAATAATATTTATACCCGAGAAAATATGCCACAACTAAATAGTAATGAAATGAGCACATATATAAACAAATAATATTTTGCTGGGACCAAACAATGTACGAATACATCCAAAGTGGTTTTAGAATAAATAAGCAAATAAGCCATTAAATTAAGGGGGCATTAACGTACATAGCACACAATTCATTGAATTTACATATCTCACACCTATACTTTCATAATTAGACACATTGCGATCAAATATGCAATATCACATGAAAAACAACAATACTTTTTTAAACTGATGTACACATTTCATGGATAGGTTGCATCGAAGTGCTATGTATATAAATATTAAGTTTTACATGCGATGTGTAAATACATAAAAATTGTGATAGGTTGCATCGAAGTGCCATGTATTCCCTAAAATTAATTTTGTATAGGTTGCACATGGAATAAGTAGCTTGACAACTAAACCTAATAGAAGTATAGAAAAGTCAGGTATGGTTAAAGAAAATAACAAATTGAAAAATATTAAAGAGGCAAGAAAGTGTCAAAACAACCAACAGAGAGGCCTTTCTACTCAAAACATAGGGAAATAAGAAAGACACGGCTTTGTAAGAAAATCACATAAGACAAGCAAAGTATAATAATAAAAAAGCTTGAAAATTGAACAAAATGTAATTATGGAATTTCAATGAGTTCAATAATGGTTTTTTATTCGCCATAAATAAATTCTCATCATTCAACACGAATCTCGAGATAATTTTTGAGCAAGAAGTATTCAAACTCACGTTAAAAATCACCAAAAAATTTGATTTCGGCAAACTTGTCGTCAAACTGACCGGCTTGATGAGACAAATGCAATGACACCAGCATTGACCCAATCTAAGTCAGATCAAGCCTACATTGAGTTGTTAAATCATTTTCAGAAGTTTTTTGTGCCTAATGGAAAGGTTAAACGGATTTCAAATCTAACAAACTTATAGTTAAATCGAACATCTAGATGAGATGAACCCAACGAGCCAAATATCACTCAAGTCCAACACCAGTAAGACACTTAAATGCCTATAGAATATCATTTGATCAAGGGAACCTCGTTGAGCTGTCTGATGGAGTGATCTGAACTTCTTCTTTATTTGCAGGGAAACATCTTAGATACTCTATAAATAGAGTGTCATCCCCTTGATGAAGAGCAAACGATGACCTGAGCTTGAAGGAGGATCGAGAGAAGAAGAACCTGAAGTCCTGTCTGCTGCAGTCGACCACCGCTCACCAGCCACCGTCGTTCATCATCGGCTGCCCCTTGCTCGTTGCACCAGCCTATTGCGGAATCTTGACTTACACCGCGAAATCCCGGCATACACTATAGAGTAAAGAGGCACCTTGCCAAACAAAGGCCAATGTTGCAGAGTAATGAAGCGTTGTGCAAAGTAGCACCAATGTTGTGGAGTGCAATAGCTTATGTTGATAATTGAAATGACTTGTGTAAGGACTAAGAAATGCCAATATAGGGCACGTAGAAGTAGTTTGGTTATTATTTAAATTTTAATATAAGGTTAAGAGATGGAGAAATGGTACGATCTTGGTGCAACAAATAAAGCCGAATTGATAGGTTGAGGAGTTCCTTAACCAATATGAGCTAGAGTCTGAAGGCAATGGATGAAGCGAGACAAGAAAGTTATGTAGCCAACTAAAAATGATCGTATTGGACAAATGATATTATTCTATGTAATTCCTAGTTACAAAAAACATAATGCCAACTTATTTTTAAATATTCATGAGGTCATTTTCAAAATTAACTTAATTTATATACTTGGTTGACTAATATGCATAACATAATTTGCAGGGAAACCTCTCATACACTTAAATAGAGTTATAACCTCTATATGTGTCGCGACTGGACCCGGGGCTTGAAACTCACCACAACGGAGTTGGACACTGGAAATAAATTTTTTTTCTATATTTTTTTTATATAACTAACATTTGACAATTGAAAGAGCCACTAATAATAAATTTATGATTTAGTTAGTAAGGAAGTATAATTGCTCTTAATATCAAATTTTGCCAGTTATTTGTTTAAAAGGAAAGTAACTCTCAATTAAAGTTGTATTTGATTCAATTCCTTGAAACTACATGCATAAACAAACCTAAAGTCCTTCTTGCTAGTATTCCCAATCTAAATTAACATAATTTCATATTAACATTGTCTTAGAATTAAATATTTAATCAACATAAATTAGATGCATAATTGAAATTTACCTCAATTCCTCGTATTGCAAAGTGAACAATTTATTTGTGATCTTCCTTAACCATTCGTTTAATGTTCTCAATTCTTCCTTTTTATTTTTACAATTTTGTTTAACAAAACAAAATCCATATTAATTCTTTAAATGAGATTCATTTAATATAATCAAAAATCTAAATATCATTAAACCCTAACTTTCCATTTTAAAAGCTCGGTTCGGGCTCTCCTTCGCATGCTAGCACTTCCCCTCCTCTTATTTTTTCTGCTCTATTCTTTTCTCCTTCTCCCTTCTTCTGATTAGGTTGTTACACACAAAGCTGCTCCATATTTCTTCCTCCGTGCATGAGACGGTGGACAAAGCTCGATTTTAACTTCCCCACACTGTCGCCCTCGTCTGCTCGATGACTTCTCGGCTTTCTATCTCACATGCTCGACTTTGCTAGTTCTCCTTTGCACGTCTACTTATTCCTTTGACTTCTTCTCCTTCAACTTCTTGAACCCCCAAGGAAGGTGGGCTAGAAATGACCCCGCCTTTCTTCTTCCTTCTTTGCTGTCTTAGGTCACAGACACAGCATCGTTGCCTCGTCAACTAGTTTAGACCGACCCACACCGACACCCACGATGCTTTCTCTTATGGCTTCAATGCCTTCCCTTCACGCGACAAAACCTTAGCGTCGAATAAAACGCCAAAAAACTTCTCCTTTTTACATCTATGCTTTTGAAGTTCATTGCTGCCCTCTGTCTCATGGTGCCGCCTCTAGAGTTATACAGTAAGTCTTCTTCCTCACCTTCACTTTCTCTTATTCTTCTTCCTTCTCCTTCATCCTTCCTCCTTTCTCCGGTTTCTGCTCTCTCCGAAAGGGACATGTGACCCTTAAAGACGTAATGAAGAGGTGCTTATCATTATATCCAGTTTTAGACAGAAAGTGTATATATATTATTTACTGGTTATTATACCATGACGGGGGGACGAAGAACTGAGCTTCGAGGATCGGGAGAAAAAGGAGCTGAAGACCAGTATTGAAGATCCAGTGAACGCTTTCTGCTTTTACAGCCGCCGACCACTGTAGATCATCGCTCACTAGCCGCTTCGACCATCATAGGTCACCCCCTGTTTTGTTGCAACGAAATACTTCGCGGAATTCAAGCTTATGCTGTGAAATCCCGGCATACAATGCAAAGTAATGAAGCACTTTGCAAAAAAATGACAAACGTTAGGGAGTAACAATGCGTTGTGCGGGGTAGCAAACAATGTTGCGAAGTAACGAAGCATTGTGTGGAGAAGTAGCTAGTGTAGCGAAGCATTCTACTGAGTAAGGCGTCATTTTGAACACCACCCAACGACGTACTTTAAAAGTTGTGTACCGAAGTTCTGACAACTGCAACCGCTTCTGACCGTTGTGCAACTAGTGCTCTTGCATACAAACACTGTAATTGTTTGACCCTTTCCTGTCTGTGAGACAATAATTTTGACATATACTCCTCAAGTTATAAAAAATTATTTCTAATTGGGTTAAGCCACGTGGTTCTTTCCCTTTCTAGATTTTCATGTAAAAACTTATGGTGTCTCTATCCGACGTTTTTATTATTTGAGTGTTGTTGGATTCTCATACAATGCCGAGATGATAACTCATTACTCTACCACCACGAATTCTCTAGCATGCATCCATTTTGTATTAATAATGTTATTAGAGCTATAACCGAGTTATGTCAATTCATGAGATAACTTGTGCTTGGCTTGATAAATAGCTCATAAGCTAAACTTGATAAGCTGATGAAATAAGTTTGAGTTATTCCCCACTCAACTCGTTAGCTCGTGAGCCGGCTCATTTTAAAACTATTGATATAAATTACATAAATATAAATACTATATCTCACTTAAAATATATAAACAGTATATCTCACTCATATTAAGTGATTTATTATTATTTATCTACTTTCCCATTTTATCATTTTATTACAACTGTTGTTCTAATTTTTTTTTTTTTCTATTCCATAATAAATAAGCCAGCTAACTAGTTAACTCAAACTTTTAGAATTGGGCTTATGCTCAAATTTGATTAATTATTCAAGATCAAACTCATGCTCAAGCCAGAGATGACTTTAGCTGGACTCCACCCCTTTACACCCCTAAATAATAGACTCAAAAAGAAACATTATAGTTTTTTTTTGTTTTTTTTTTTTAGTTCTTATAAGGATAAAAATTTATCCGATATAATTTTATGATTATAAGTTGGCCATAAAATCAAATACAAATATCAACCACAAACGTGGATCCATGAACAAGTACCTAGATCAACATGCAATAATATCTTCGTAGCCTAATTTAATTAAATCTACAATAAAAAAAATCCCTGTCAAATGAAAACACAAAATTAACAATTATTGATCCTCAAGTTTTGAGAAATGAGATTACAAGAATTCTGATAAAGGAAGGCATGAACAATAATCTGTGCCAGTAAGATCAGAAAAAGCCAAACTAAAGAATCCAAATCCAACGAATTCCGCTATAATTTATCAGAAAATGAGCCAGAAATACAAACCCACAATAATCTGTGCCAATAAGATCAGAAAAAGCCAAACTAAAGAATCCAAACCGAACGAATTCCGCTATAATTTATCAGAAAATGAGCTAGATATACAAACCCTAGATCAAACCCATCCAAATGAAACAGACAATGACGCCGACTTAACAATAACTTGAAATGGATCAAAATTAAGGAAACAAAAGGACGACGATGGAATCAAATCATAAGAAAACGGATCGTTCTTACCAATAAGGAGATCCGGAAATCAAATTCGCAGAAGAGAAAAGTGAAATTAAGCAGTGGGAAGGGGCGATACTTACAGGAAGAAATAGTCGGAGCTGAACAGAGCGTTCACGTCTGGTATTTGTGCTCATTTATTGCGACCAGTTTTAGACGGAAAGGAAAAGAAAAAAAGAAGAAAGAACTGTTACGATTCTGGCGGACGTGACTCCTTTTAAATACTCTGATAAAATATCGGGGCATTTATATAAATATCACCCCATTTTTATTGTATTTACATATCTGACCTCTAAATTTTACTTTTTATGTTTATTCCATTAAAAATAATGTTGTTATATATGTGGAAATTAATATTGACGTGTTAGATATATAAATATTTAGGAATTGTTTAGAATGTATTTAACTTGCATTTTTTATTTTGAAAGCTATTTTGATTGAAAAAATTTTTTTTTTTTTTTGAAAGCGGCAATTACATGCAAAACAGTTAGGGGTGTAAATGAGTCAAGCACGAGCGAGCGGTAGTTAAAAAATATTGTTGTTCGTGTTCGAATCGTTTATATTTCAAACACGAATTTGTTCGTGTTCGGCTCGTTTGTTTAGCAAGTCGGACACGAGCTGTTCACGAACAAAGAGTCTTTTCAATAACCCTAATTACTCAGTCGTAAGATTTAAGATAATATTTAAATCTTATTGTTTATATTAAAATAACATTTAAATATAATTTAATATATTTTTATTCTATTTTTTAATTAATAATTTTAAATAATTATAAATATTTGTAGCCATTGTAGTGAATCAAATTTTTTAATAAAAATACTAATCATCAATTTTTATATATATATATCTATATATATATATATATATATATATAATGAGTGGTATTCCGTGTCAAAACAAGTTGAACACGAATGAACAAATCTCTATTCGTGTTCGGCTCATATATATATCGAGCACAAAAAAATTGTTTGCGTTTGACTCGTTAACTTAGCGAACAAATCGAACAAGAGCTTTTTGATAAGTCGAATACAAACTGTTCATGGACAACGAGCTGCTTTAACAATCCTAATAGCAGTATAGCGCCCGAAATATTGCTATTAACAAATCAAGCATCCTCTTTTATCCATTTATTTAATTAAGCACTTGAAATATTATTATTTACAAAATTCAAGATAATAACCTAACTTACATTTTTCATTTTCTTCAAATTTTCAATTATTTGATTGTAGTCCATGTAAATATATTGGTTGGCAGTTCTAAAGGATTGCATGATTGCTATATTTTTGCAAATAGTAATGTTTTTGAATGCTCGATATGTAATTATCCATTTTAAAAAATTCATGCTAATTAGTAAAAAATATTTTCTCGTCCTGGGAATAAAAATGATGGGAGGAGACGAAGTGATGACATTGGGGATCGAGAAGTTCAATGACACAAATTTTGGTTACTAAAGGATGCAGATAGATGACTACTTCTATGAGAAGAAACTTCATCTTTAGTTAATGAGAAAACAACCGGAAAAGATGGACGAGACGGAATGGAATCTGTTAGATAGACAAATTCTGGT
Source organism: Papilionanthe hookeriana x Papilionanthe teres (assembly GCA_022702705.1). Classification (NCBI taxonomy): domain Eukaryota; kingdom Viridiplantae; phylum Streptophyta; class Magnoliopsida; order Asparagales; family Orchidaceae; genus Papilionanthe; species Papilionanthe hookeriana x Papilionanthe teres. The sequence goes on along the minus strand of CM040429.1, from coordinate 99,790,680 downwards.
GGTTATACAATTAATCCTGTCGAGATCGGTTACCCACAACGTCATCAAAGAAAAGACTCATGTAGATCTCATGACGACTTTTTATCAGGTATGTATGAAAAGCCATCGGCGAATAATGAGGTGCACCTGATGAAAAAGTTATTCAACTTGAAGATGGCAGAAGGCGTGTCTGTTATTCAACATCTGAATGATTTCAAAATTATCACAAATTAATTGTTGTCTGTTTAAATTGATTTTGATGATAAGATACGTGTGCTGATATTGTTGGCTTCATTATCAAATAGCTAAAAATTCATGAGGATTACAATTCGCAATTCTGCAGGTAAATTTAAACAGAAATATGATGATATTAGTGATTTGATTTTGGCTGAAGAGGTGTGCAAAAAATATTCAGACGAGACCTCGGGTTTGAGTTCGACACTGATTGTTGATTCCAGAGGAATATCACAAGACAGAAGCTCAAACAGAGGATGATCAAAATCAAAGTCTTATTAGCAGACAACTTGTTGGATTTGTGGCAAGGTTTGTCACATAAAAAGAAACTGTAGGAATCATAAGAAAAATGAGAATGATAACGATAATGTTGTAACTAAATAAATACAATATGCACTATTGCTGACAGTTCACAGCTTTGTTGATGACTGGATACTGGATTCAGGGGCTTCCTTTCATGCATCTTCCCACTGGAAGTTGATGTCAAATTATGTTGCAGGTGACTTTCAGAATGTACATATGGCTGATAGAAAAGCTCTGAATGTGGTGGGGATGAGAGACATTGATATTACACTCCCTAACAAGAGCAAATGAACTTTGCAAAAGGTCAGAAACGTTCCTGAGTTGAAGAAAAACCTCATCTCAGTTGGCATCTGGAAGGTTACCAAAGGAGCATTAGTACTAACTCGGGGTAAGAAAACTGACACACTGTATGTGACTACTAGTTTACTTAATACTGTTGCTACTACAGTTGCAAAGAACACGAGAGATCCGCGACATTATAGGCTTGGACACGTGAGTCAGAGGTGCATTATGTAGAAGCAGAAGAAGGTCAAATTATTAAAAAGTGGCAGAGCGCCAAATATAGGAAAACCAAACCTTGTACAAACAAATGGTGAAGAACCACATAGCTATGAAGAAATCTTATAAGATGAGAATTCGAGCAAGTGAGAGCTAATCAAGAAGGGGAGACAGATTCCTTGTCAGTGAATCAGACTTGGGAGTGTCGGAACTCTCGCCAAGGAAGAAGACATTGCACAACATGTGAGTGTACCGGATGAAGACTGCGCTTGGTGGCAGTAAGAGGCACAATGTTGGACTTATTGAAAAGGGCTTTCAGCAGGGGCAAGATAGTGCTCGTGCAGTGGGAGTCTTAAGCAGATACAAGAGTAACCAGGGAAAGAGCTTGGTGGTACAAAGCTACGTTGACGGTGATATGTCAACTGATGGTGTTACTCATGAGAAGTTGAAGTTGTGTTCAACTTCAGCTAGTCTTCTGACATAAAGACAAGGGCTTCGAGTTGCAGAGGTGGATGATATCTTGTTTGAGGAAAAAAATACATTTGGTAGATGATGCAACCAGTAGGTGATGCAGTTAGTTTCTCAGTCTTCAAGTGAGAGAATTGTTGAGTAATGTGGAGACCTGATCCACTTTAATTAGATTCCTAATTAAGAATCTTACATACTTATCACCTACCACATCTCAACTACCTCTCACTTACCTCTTTCTTGGTTTCTATAAATAACCTTTTTTGGCTTATAGAAAGCCAAGCCAACCAAGGGCCAAGCCAACCAAGGGCCAAGCCAAGTCCTCTAATAGAGAAAGAGAGGAAGAGAGAGAGAGAGAGGAAGGGAGAGAAAAAAACAATATAAATTTTTTTTGTAAACGTCGAGGCGTTTGACGGTGTAATTCCTCAAAGTAATAAATTCCTCTATAGCTCCGTGGGCGTAGGCAAATTTTTCGAACCACATAAATATGTGTCGCTCTAGTGTTCGTTTTTTCTGCGTGTAATTTTTTTTCTCGTTCCATTTTTCACTTTATTGTCCTCGTTTTATAGAACAATATATAATACAACAACAACATCATCATCATCATCATCGAGCCTAAATCCTACCAAGTGGGTCGTCTAGATATATATATTTTTTTGGGAAAAAACACACGAATCATTTTTCTACATTGTGTCCTATCAACTGTTATATTCTTATTTAATTATAATAAATTAAGTTCATTTTTTATATAATACACCCGAGGCTTTTTTGATATACCTCTATCTTTCTTGACATAAGTCTAATCTGAAATATCTACTCTCATAACTGAATCATTAGATGATCGATGTTTAATGTGACCAAATCATCTAAAGTGTCTCTCTCTAATCTCGGAGCAAATATTAGGTGCAGAGTCTGCATGCATGCAAACTTCAGTATAACCATATTGTATATAGTTGTATTATGCTTGTACTCATGAATACAACCATGTACAACATCCCCATGCTTGCAGACTCTGCACTCAATATATTTGTCTAATATTGTCTGTACTTGAGCTACACCAAGGCATAACATTTTTAATGTATGAAAGTATGAAAAAATAAAGTGTAATAGATATATTTTCAACTCATACTATCACTATAATAAATTTAAAGGTTAAAGGAGCGTTTGGGGGCGATAGTGCAGTGAAGTAACGTTGTTTTTTTTTTTGACAAAATTATATTTTGTTTGCGTTATTGAAAAGTTGCAACTCAAAACTATATTTTCTCATCATACCTGTCTATTTGAGATGGTTGCTAGAAAACTTCGTTATGAAATTTTTTTTTTAATATTGTGTTATAAACACCATAATTTTTTGAACAACCACAACTGCTCCAAAAGAGACCCTAAGGGTCTGTTTGTTCGGCTGCAAAACTCAGCTTTTCACTAGCAATTGCGTCGCTTTCTGAATCACTCATGGAAAGCAATCATGCGGGGAAGTTAGTCGTTCGTTTGGTTCAATTTGCGTGAAACTCGTCATGTAGGCAATTTTTCACGTAAAAATAACCAAACTGCCCCTGTTTACTAAAACTGTTTTAAATTTTCGATTGATTTATGTAAATATGAGATTAATATACATAATTTTTTTATAAATTTTATATATTAATTATTAATATTAATTAAATTGTTGTTATATATTTTTTTATAGAGAATTTTAAAATTCATTTAAAAATATGTGAAGTTATAATATTTTGTGTATGTATTTATTTAAATTAGATTTTCAAAATTTAATTTTTGTTACTAAATAAAATATTTAGTATTTATGAAAACAAATAAATTTAACAATTATCGTTATTTATATATCTATGTATACAAATATTAATTCATCTATACATATAAACATATATATACATATATTTCAGTGGCGTTAAATGAAAAATATATAAAAGTACTTCATTCCATACAAAGTCATGTTTTCATACATAACAATACGAGCTGATAGAGTTTCGTTCATCCAAAATAGCCCAGATTACATAAATGGATTTCAACCACTAGCTAAGAGAAGTAAAGTGAAAAAAAAACTGATAGAGTTTCGTTCATCATAAATGGACTTTTTCTCATTTTTTTGGTGTAAATAAAAGGAATTGATTGGCATGTATGTAAATCCTAAAGTTTAGGTGCTGGACATGCAAATATGAAAGAATCATGTGATATGTATGTGGGTGTTCAAATTAAAAGCAAATATGTGAGTTTTCCATTCTCAAATAATTTTGCAAAGAAAGCCTCTCTAGCATTCCAGAGAGGCCAAACCACAACCCACACCTCACCAAAACAGGGCAAACCGGCAGCCCAAATAAACCCAAAAACAAGACAAAATCCGCAGCCTACATATCACCAAGACAGGGCAAAACCACAGCCCATATTTCACCAAAAACAGGGCAAAAACTGCAGCTAAACAAGTCTCAAAACAACACAAAAATTGCAGCTACATAATGCCAGAAACGAAAGAGAATAGAAGCAAACATATGTGCCTCAAACTTTGCGTATTCCAACTATTTGGCTTAGCAATAATGTGAAACCAGGAGGTTATAAGTGCGAATACCAAATCTCGGGTGTTAGAAACATAAATGTATAAGAGTTGATAGCATGTATGTAAATTTCCTCACAATTTGATGAAAGCATCATGAAGGCACGACAATTCCTTATAGAAAAACAAGAGCTCCTCAACATTCAATAATGCATAATTAAAGCAAGTAAACCCACCATCCAGCCCTTCCATTCCCATCTTCTTTGTCTCTTTTTCTTAAAAAAAAGGCAATCAAACTATTTGCATGTGAAATGATAGCCATGCAACACAAATGCAATGGTGGTGGTTCGCATTTATACTCTTTTGTCCATAAATAAGTTAAGCCAACTTACAGCTCTAAGTTGGACAACAGGTTATTTTTTTAGCACGAATAGAACAACATCTTAAGATATGGCGAAATGAGAATAATACCTCTAATCTTAAAAATACGTTCGTGGGAGGAACATAACATTCAATCTTAAGATAAGCAAAATCACCCTTCTTTGTAAGCAGTATCCATTTTTTCCCAAAAAAAAAATTTGTAAGCAGCATCCTACAGGGCATTGCATCACAGCACAAATAGCGAAATTTAACTGCGATTTTTCATTTTTTACAAACTATCGTGGATGGTCTGTGACAGTGCTTATCTCTGAACCTATATGGATATGAAGGTAGTGAAAATAACTGCAAACACAAAATCCATCCTTCTCTCAAACTACAGCGAATCCAATGTTGTTAATTGTTCTCAACTAGAGTAACTCTACACCATAGCTAAACCTACTTCGTGAAAATAACTGTCAATCCAATGTTGTTCACAACAACATCTCCCTAGCTACACCTACTTCATGCTACAAACCATTCATCATGAAAGAGAGATCGAAAGATTGAGATGGAAGGAACGAGAAAGAGAGAAGGAGAGGGGGACGGGGCATCGGTAGAGTAGTTAGATCGAAGATAAGTTACCTTGGATTTGATCATTCTCGATCGAGGAAGAAGAGAAAGTCAATTGAACGTCGAGATCGCGAGAACCTCTAGGGCAGAAAACGAGTTCGGGAGTGCATAGAGCGAGGGCAACTACAGGAAAAAAACCCCTCAGAGCCAAGTGAAAGTTGAGGCCGCAGGGTTTATCCCGCAGTCCGCTTTCACGCGTCTTCGCTGCAATCAGCCGCGAATCCGATCAGCTCGCCTGCCGCGCTTTGCTGCAAATTCGCGGTGCGTTAAACCTCCGCACCACCTAAAATCTGAACCAAACGTGCCCTAAACCTCAGAAAAAATTTGCGTCCGGAGACCGGACGCAGCGACTGCGTCCGGATTTATGAGCGTACCTCGATGTACACCCCCGTAACTCTTCATGTGTATGAGTTACACGCAAGTTGCAGAGGAGTTTTAGAGGGGAGGTACATAGGGGGTATCTCTTCAGTCCGGACGCAGCGCTGCGTCCGGTCTCCGGACTCAAATTTTTTCCCTAAACCTCACCTAAGAATTCGTCTGCTTAAGCACAGCATCATCCCACTGTTCGGCCTTCAAACAAGAGCTATGCTCCGGAAATCAGTCTCCCCTCTCCTCTCTCACGGAATCCGCCGAGCTATCCCCTTCCTCTCCTCGCGCGCAGGAATCCCTCTCTCTTTCTCATCCTCTTCCGATACCCTAAACCATTTTGCTCCTCCAGAAGACCAAACCAATGAACACAATCCAGTTTCCCCTCCCACAGGTACAATCTCGATTGATCGATCCGGCCTGTATAATCCCTCTGGTACGATTCGAACGGGCACTCTCTTCCCCTCTCTCTTCTCTAGTTTCAACTTAACTTTATCTCTTCGGGATTCGAATTCGCAGATCATTTCCACAAACCTTCTGCTGATTCGGAACTTGTCAAGCATCTGAAGAGCATCATAAAGGTGATTTATCTATTTTCTTCTTCTCTTCATAGTTTTATACTGCTTCTGCACTTGAAAGCCTTGATCCTACTCTCGCTTTTTGCAGTGCAACATAATATTACATGGATTATATCTTTAATCATGAAAATTTTCTAATGATTATTTCATATATTAGTATAATTTGTACTTTGTTCAGTTAAGGTGTGTATATATTTAGCCGAGCCTTGCATTGCAAGGCAGTTGGTTTCTTAGTTCAGATCTATGTCCTCTATATATGGAGCAACTAATAACTTGAACCAGCACCGCTTCAATTATAAACCTAATATGGCTGTGATATTCTTAAGGAAATTTATTTACCTATCTCACAATTCTTATGTATTTACATATCTAACAGCCAAACTTTGACATTTGCACTTATAACACCTCAATGCCACAACCCTATGCATGAAAGGGTGAATTTTACTTTTAAAATGATAGTCATGGTGGTATTCCTGATGTGATTTTAAAGTTATTCATGTAATTATGGATGCTTAAGTGTTAGATGTGTAAATACGTAAGAATTGTGTGGTATGTATATAAATGGTTCCATTCCTAAATGTTTGAACAAAGTGAAACAAGATGCAAACTTATTTTTTTTTATTCATTTTGCCCACCCAAAAGTCCATAAGTTGGGAGTCTATATGTGTAGGCGTGGATTGAACTTAAGGCTTTGATAGTAACTTATAGGGCCTTTACTAACCAAACCAGTTGGTATGCACGAGATACACACTAAATTAAAAGAAGTTTTAACGAAATTATAGAGGCACATATTTGCATTTAGCAAAAGAGGGGGAAAAAAGAAGGCTCATGGAGATCTAACTACAATGCAAGCATCTAAAAATCTAAAAATGATGGGCAGATTTATATACATACCACTCAATCTTTATTTGTTTACATATCTAACACCTAAACTTTAATTTATACAGATATGCCACCTTACCTATGCATGAAAATGGGTATTGTACTTTTTAAAAGTTAAATGGTGGCAATTTCAATGTGATATTAAACATTTGAGTGACATAAATGTAAAAAATGTAAAGTTTAGATATTAGATATGTAAATAAATAGAAATTTTTGTGGTGTGTATGTAACTGCCCTAAAATGATGTTTTGGCCCTTTTACTAATTATTTTAACTAACCTTTTGTTGTTTTGTGTATCTGTAGGAATTTTAAAATAAATATTTGCATTTATTTAGTCATCATGATCATTACACCCTTGTTAAATAGTTCCGTGGAGGCCCAATTTCGATTGCCGAGTACATGGAGGAAGTCTTAACCAATCCGAACTGTGGATTTTACATAAATAAAGATGTATTTGGAGCTGGTGGTGATTTCGTAACCTCTCCTGAAGTGAGCCAGATGTTTGGAGAGGTAACTTGATGATAAATGTAATTTCTTATTTGTTATTTGTAATGCACAAATTAATCATGTCGAAACTCTGCATGGTTAGAACTTTTGTGCATCTGTGCATGCATATTTGTATTATATGCTAATTTTTCTTGTATTTTTATATGCCTATCATAAATTTATTTTTAAGTTTACCTTGAACCCAATATCAAAGGTAATATTTGTTGTAAGTTTAAGAACCGTCGATCTTGCCATGTTAATGTTGAAGTAGGGTTGGTTCTATTTAATTTTTAAAGTTTTGGTGGCTATGTCTTTATTCCATTGGGAAGATTGCTCTACTTGGAAGCATATTGGCTTGACATTCTTGTATCCTTTTAGATGGTTGGTGTGTGGACTATGTGTTTGTGGGAGCAGCTTGGACGACCTGCAAAAGTAAATCTAGTTGAGCTTGGTCCAGGACGAGGGACACTCATGGCTGATCTTCTCCGTGTAATATATGTTGCTCTATTTTCTTATTTTTGCTTTTGTTGAATTCTTGCCTTTGCATCAAGTGAGCTTTGCTTAGCATATTTTTCTTGGAAGATTTACATTCATGCCACTCAATTCTTATGTATTTACATATTTTAACACCTAAATGTCAACACTAAAGTGCAAAGATAGTCCCTTGACTATAAACACGGGACCATTTTAGCCCAATGCTAATAATGTAATAAAATAATAATAATAATAACAATCTTATTAAACCGAACGTTGGAATGTTTCGTTAAGTGAAGTCGGGGCGTGGGAGTACATCCCTCTACCATTCTTCTCTCCTTGCCATGACAAAGTGCGAGAGAAAAATAGTGAAGAAAGAGAAGAGGGAAGAGACCAACCACGACTGTGTCGAGGCGATAAAGAAAGCTTGTCAGGTCGAGACATGTCATGGAGGAAGGAGATAACCTCTCGCACTCTGTTGGGTTATGCCGAGACTAAAGGAGAAGAAGAGAAGTGGAGATCTTGCTGTATCGTGAGTGAATACGACGAAAGAAAGAAGAAAAAGACTGCATTGTTGTCAGCATTGAGTCGTGAAGTGCTGTTTGAATCGAGTCGTGAGAAGGAGAAGAGGGTAGCGGCACTGTAGAAGGCTTGCGGCACTGAGTGAGCCGCGATTTAAGTCTGGAAGAGGAGATCCGTGGCTCTGTCGCGAGGATGATCAAGAGGTCTCCCTGTTAATCTTCTTGTGCGGTGGAAGAAGAAGCCGAGGGAGTACGGTGAAGTGCACGACTGAGGGGAGAAGCTGTGCGTTTGATTGAAAGACCAACTTCATGTGAAATAGGAGGGCTATGGGAGCCGAAGCTTTGTGTGTTAACCTAGGGCTAAGGCTGAAGCTTTTATATAAAGGTATGTGTGATTTTTAAGTTAAAATATTGTTAGATAAATACTTATATTTAGATGTGAGGGTATGTTTAATTAATTAATGCTAAGTTTTATTGAAATCGGAGATTTAACAAATAGTGAATTCAGATTTGAAGGAGAAGTTGGAGGAACATACATGTTAGGAGGTTCTATTCGAACAATTTATAAGGTAAATTTTCATTTTAAAGCAAATTATCCAAATGTTATGTATATATATTTAATGTTAAAATAAGGTTTACTTGAATCCAGAATAAAAAACTTGTTCGGATTAAGAAAGAGGTGAAATCAAGACTTTCAAAGAAGGACAAGGTAAATATTTATAAATTTTATAAGTATATAAATTAGTTTAAGTAAATGTGGTATTAATTTTATATCAAGTGATTTTAATTTATCAAGCCATTGAATTGTAGGTCTACGAGAAGTCATATTGCTAGAGGGAGTGAAGGAATAAGCATTTTTAGAGGTCTTCTAAGTTAAGGTGAATAATTATTTTCTTATATGTATTAAATTTAAAGTTTATTGAATAAAAAATTTCTTTAAATCTTTAGAAAATTATTTACGTTGGTGTGCTTGTTGTAGATTAAGAATAAAAGAAAATGAAAGAGGAAAAGGAAAAATAATGCTTATTGTTTTTAAAAGGATGCAATTTAAATGAAATGAAATGAAATGGTTAAATGTTTAAGTCATAGATGATTACTCCCAGATGTTACTGGTTGGGGATACAATGTACTCGTGCACCTTAAAAGAAATGATAAATGTGCGCGTTCGGGTGCAATTTGAGGGTACATTCGGGTACATTTTTTAGGGTGCCTTCGGACACATTTTGAGGGTTTCTTCGGACACATTTTTTATAATACCTTCGGGTATGGCGGTAATCATGTGATAAAGAAGTTAAAAAAGGTAAATTCTTAAAGTGGAACGAGAAGTGATCAATTTAAAGTTTTAATGAAATTAACTGTAATTTCTGTTGATCATTCATGCGTAGCATAACATATAAATTTAATGCATATTATATCATAATTACTCTCTAGGTTTTACTTATAGTTAAAGTTAAATGTCTTATTTCAGGAGAATGAAAGTTTTATGTTGATATGTCTAATAGGAGAGACTTTGTTTACCAGAGGAGGATCGCTGTTGTTAGGTATTTTATTGATTGGTAGCTTTCTTTACTGTTTCTGTCGGTTTTTGATTTATTGTTTAATACTGAATTGAGATGTTATTTTGGGATGTTATTATTTCCAGATGCTTTAGATTTTATTGCACTTGTGGATTAGTAGCTCATTTATATATATTAGATGTTTTTAAAATGTGGATAGTTAGATGTTAATACCGTCCGACTGCCGTTCCCGTCTTAGTGAATTCTAAGACAAATAATCCCTATGAAGAATTGTTTATGCCACCATTAAAAGTGCATGGGATTAAATTGACACTTTTATATACTTTAGGACTAAAACGAATCCCGAAGAAAAGTTAAGAGGATCTTTTTAACACTTATCTCTTTACATATATGACATCTTACGTATGCATGAAAAGATGTATTTTTTCAACATTTTACAGTTAAAATATTGGTATTTTTTATATGATATTACAGATTTAACTAGTATAAATGTAAAAAAAGCAAAAATTAGGTGTTACAAATACATAAGAATTGGGTGGTATGTTTGTAAATACCCCTTTTTGCTTCTATTTGGGACATGTATTTTTAGGAAGTGGTTTTCTTTCTTGTAGGGCTCTTCAAAATTTGTAGACTTCTCAAAATCACTTGATATACACTTGGTTGAGTGCAGCCCAACCTTGCAGAAGCTTCAATATAACACCTTGAAATGCATTGATGAAGCAATATCTGGAGATAATACTGCTAAAAGAATCACAACCACGTTGAATGGAGCTCCTATTCTCTGGCATGCTGATCTAGAGGAGGTTCCTTCAGGATGTAAGAAATCCATGTTTTTTTATCATAGAAAATATATACCGACGCATTAAACTTTTATTCTTTAGAAATTTTTGTTTGCCATGTTGATTCTTTTACATACTTAGCATCCAATTCTAATCTATTTACATATCTCACACCTAAACTTTTATATTTACATATAGAGCACTTTCGTGCTTTAAACCTATGCATGAAAAGATGTTTTTCGGTTTTTAAAAGTGATAATAGTGTTATTTTTAATGTGATATTAAAGATTTGAGTGCTATGTGTGTAAATATGGAAGTTTAGGTTTGAGATATGTAAATACACAAGGATTGTGTGCTATATATGTAAACGCCGCTTATTTTTTCTTACTATGGACTTTGTGTTCAATTATGCTCTTTTTTCTTTCAGCCAATATTTATTTCACACTGCTTCAAGCTAGAGGTTTATATTATTCATGCTTCTTTTATTTGTATGAACATAATTTATTTATGCCATAGTTAAGGGGTGGATGTAGACATTGTCCGTGATAGTTTGTTGTAGTAGAAGCTGAATATCAGGCAAATAATTTCTTTTCGGCTCATTTTTGTTTTGAATTTACGAAGATGACCGTTGATTACTTTTTCAACTTTATGATGCTTATCTTTGCTAACATGAACAGTGCCAACCATCATCATTGCACATGAATTCTATGATGCTCTGCCGATACATCAATTTCAGGTTTGTCATGACTCAGTAATACTGCTTTGATTGTCCAAAATGTTACTTCTATCTAATTTTCGAAAATCATTTCATACAAGTCTATGCCATGAATTATGGATCGCACAAAGTATGATTTTGATTATTTAATACTTTAAAAAGGTGTTTTATCTGCCGGGCAGACTCATGCTGAGGGGCAAAGTTAGCAATAAGATTTATTTATGAAAATTATAAAATAAAAAATAAAGTCTATTATGTTCTTACATATAGCCTGAAAGATAGATAGGGTCTGCCAATATTGCTAGAAAATATGCTCTTTGATATGAGCTGGCCAATGATTGAATAAGAAAGAGTACTAGAATTAACACTACGAAAAATAACATAAGGGGTTGGAGAATTAATTCTACTTTATTTAGGAAAGATCTAATGATACCGGAGTTAACTCGAACCACGACGCAAGACGATAATTATTATTGTTGAATTTAGAATGAGGATACAATGCAGACTCAAAACAAAGGAAAATAACTCTATTAAGCAAAACAGGTAGAAAGGATTGCAAACAAACAACAACAAGACAAACAATCCTGACGAGGAGGAACTCCGGGGTGGTGGTGCAAGGCAAATGATTGCGTTGAAGGCCGAAGAGGTGTCAGGTTGCTGTAGAGATGTCAAACCACAGCTGGAGGAAGCAGAGAAGTCGTTGATGGCTGGAATTCGGAGGGGCAGCTGAAGCTGCTCGGAGGAGGTGCGGCGGCTGGAGGAGGAAGAGGGGCGGTGAGAAGGATGGCCTGAGAGGCAGCTGGAAGAGTTATGAAGGGCTGCTGTGGCTGCAACTTGCAGAGAAGCTGCAGGGAGATCGATGGCGATTTGCAAGGTAAGGGGAGCTCGCTGGTCAGTTGATGGCTGTCAGTGGTTGTTGTGATCAGTCGAAAGAGCAGGGGTGGCGGTCTGCTGGTGGTTGAAGGGCTGCGACAACATGCTGGAAGGATAGGGGAGGAGGTGCAGGGCTTGCTGGTGGCCGAAGGGTTAGGATCGGGGAGGTAGTGTAGTGGCCTGCTATCGGTCAGATTTTCTCTGTTCCCTCCAAGCGTGTTTCATCCTCCAATTCGGCGCTGCCCTCTTTCGCATCACACCATTCCCCCCTTGAGGTGTTAAAGAATTTCAAGGAGATCCGACGGCTTCAGATTGACCTTCCAGCCGACGAACTTGGGGTTGATGAAGGTGTTCTTCTCAAGTGGAAGCTTGTTTTTGGCTCCACCCTTGACAGCTGTGCCATCCTTATGTCGCATTTTTCTTTTCCTCCAAATCTGCAAATGCTAACCCCACACATGATCTTTGTGCTAATGAAGACAATGACAACATTCCTGAATCTTTCTATAGGAACGGGGGACTGAAGCTTAGTTCCTCATTGCTGCCTCTGCACAACATTACCTCCTCCAACTCTTCATCAGTGATCATGAGATATTGGAGTTCTTGGATCTAACTGATGCAGATGGCCTAGGTGTGCTAACCATGGATAGATGTCAGTTACATGTTCTGAGAGTGAGGTCTGTATCAACTTCAGGTTCCTCACATCGGACATGTTTCAGCACTCAGCATGAGGTTGTGGTATGCTCTGTTTCTGGAGATGCCAAGTGGGTTGGTTCCTAGTGGAGATTCACAGAACGAAGTGGTGGGAGTGCAGTATTGGCAAGCTATTAGATTTGTTTTGGGTGTCAATCGTCTTGGGTGTCAAAGATGCTTGTAAAGAGGAGAACATATTGTTTGAAGATGAATTCCTTTGGAGCTTTTTTGCTATAGCAGGCCCTCCTTCGGAGTTTTTTTTTTGTAGTTCTTCCTGCAACAGGCTCTCCTCCGGAGCCTTTTCCTGCATCAGACCCTCATTCAGAACTCTCTTGTATTGGGCCCTTCTTCAGAATCTTTCCTGCAGCAAACCTCCCTCCAATGTTTTATCTATAGCAAGGCCTACCTCTAGATCTTTTCCTTTTTCTACAGCTCATATTTTGCAGCTTTTTCTGCAGGTTGTATACTTCCCTGCAAACTTCACTACAATATTACCTGTAGGAACCTTCTGTCTACCTAGAGACACTACAGGAATGACAACCGCAGTCAACTAGAAGTTAATTTTTTCATGTTGTCTATTTTCCTGCAAATTTCCCTGCAGCTTTACCTGTAGGAGCTTTTCGCCTATCTACAGACACAGCAGGAACTGTAGTCAATGACAACCACAAATTATCTACTTCCCTGTAAACTCTCCTGTAACATCACCTATAAAATCATTCCGCTTATCTACAGACATCGCAAGTAGTACTGTCAAAGACAAGCACAGACATTGCAGGAACTGCAGTCAAAGACAACTGCAGTTGTCTACTTCCCCTCAAACTCCCCCACAACATTCCCTATATGAGTCTTCTGCATACCTACAGACACTGCAGGAACTGCAGTCAATGACAAACACAACACGAGTTAAAGACTTCAAGTTCTACTTCACCAGATTTTCCTCTCCTATTATTTGATGTTTTCAAAATCGAAGTTGTACATGTTTTTCAAACATGTTTCAACTTGAGGGGGGTGTTAGAAGTTATATTAGATAATAATTTATTCCTGTGAGAAGTTACGAGGAATAAATTATTTCCTTAGATTAAGAATTATTTCCTTTTCTATTCATATTTATTTCATTGGATTAAGAGTTATTTTCTTTCGTATTTTAGCCTTTCTTATTTTATGTTATTTTCTTTTATCTCCAAATAATTAATATGAATTGATTAATTGGAGATATTAGATGATATATTTTCTTTCATATTATTTCATTTTTATTATTTTTTCTATTCTAGGATTCATGTAAGGGATTTTATGCCCCCTCATATTAAAGAAAATTTAGTTTTATTTCACATTATTCTAAATTTCAACATAAACTACAGAGAGTAACGGTAGAATCCTCACCTAATTTTATTAATATTAAACGTTATCCAATCAAGCACACTGTAAAATAATTTTAAACATTTAGGAAAAATTTATCTGTAAAAGTTATGTTGAAGTTATTACAAATATCTACAATTGCGTAGTTTTGAATTTGTAGTTACAGAGTTTAAGCTTTTCAATCTTAGCATTTGATATGCCTTGATAATAAAATCAGCAAACAAAAATTAAAGGAAACAAGCAAGATACAAAGTGATTACGGTTATGGAGCAATTTTTATTGGAGGAGATTTAAATGGACATTGTCGGTAGAGTGGTAGAAGATTTTCGAAATATTCATGGTGGCTACGGTTATGGAGCGATTAATGAAGATGGTAGAGCCATTTTAGATTTTGCTTTAACGTATGATATGATTATTACTAATACTTTATTCAAGAAAAGAGATGAAGCATCTTATTACTTATAAGAATGAATCTAATAAAACACAAATCGATTATTTTCTTATGGTAGAAGAGATCGTCGAGATTAGTAAGGATTGTAAGGCTATTCCAAGTGAGGAATTAATTACCCAACATCGATTATTAGTTCAGATTTTAAGATGAAGAGTTGTAAAATTAAGAATAATAAGATTCAACATCAGTAGAATAAGATGAGAGACTTAAAAGACAAAAATAAAATTATTTTTAATGAGTAAAATTCAAGATTTAAATATTTGGGATGTCTACGAAGACGCGAATCGTTATGTGGAAAAATTTACTAATACTTATTAAACAAGTGTTACAAAGATGTACTTTGAAAATCAAAAGAAAAAGTTTCTATAAATAAAAATAGTTGGTGGTGGAATAATAATGTGCAAGAAAGATAAAATATAAGAACTTATGTTATAAAAATTGGTTTAAATGTAAAAGCGTAGAGAACGAGAAAATTATAAAACGGCCGCAGTGAAGTCTAAAAGAATAATCTGCGACGCTAAAAATTCTCTTGGTGATCTTTATAACATGTTAGATACTAAGGACGGTGAAAAATATACGTATAAACTAGATCAAACAAAGAGAAAAGAAAAGTAAAGATTTAACTCAAGTAAAGTGTATTAAAGCATTTAAAATCAAAAAGTCGTTTTTCTTAGAAAAAGATATTCAACATAGTGTGGGTGAGTTATTTTGATAAACTTTTTAATGAAAATCGTCGAAAGTACGATCGACCTTAGTGATCTTAATATCGTTAATAATAATACAACTTTTCATTTTTACCGTCGCATTAAGTAAAAGAAGTTGATGAGACTTTAAAGAAAACCAAGTGGGAAAGTCTGTAGGACTCGATGATATCCCAATTGAAGTGTGAAAATGTTTAGGTGATTTGGGGCTTTCGGCTTACTAAACTTTTTAATATTATTTTAAAAACTAAAAAGATGCTCGAGGAGTGGAGAAAGAGCATTTTGGTCCCCATTTTTAAGAATAAAGGAGATGCACAAGAGTGTGCAAATTATAGAGGAATTAAATTGATATGTCATACTTTAAAATTATGGGAGAGGGTAATTGAATATAGGCTAAGACGTATTACGAAGGTTTCTCATAATCAATTTGGATTTATGCCGGGCAGGTCTACCATGGAAGCTATACATTTATTGAGAGGTTTGATGAAGAAGTACAGAGATAATAAGGAGGATTTACATTTGATTTTTATTGATTTAGAAAAAGCTTACGATAAGGTTCCTAGAAATGTTCTTTGGAGAGTCCTTGAGAAGAAATGTGTTGATATGACTTATATTCAAGTCATTAAAGATATGTATGCTAGAGCTGTTACATGTATTCGAACTGAAGGAGGATTGACCAAATATTTTACTATTTCTGTTGGTTTACATCAAGGATCGACTTTAAGCCCATATCTTTTTGCTTTCTTTATGGATGGTCTTACTCGGGCATTTACAAGAGGATGTACCTTGGTGTATGCTTTCCGTTGATGATATCCTCCTTGTGGATAAGACAAGAGAAAAGTTCGGGAAAAACTTGAATTATGGAGGTCTACATTGGAGTCTAAAGGTCTTCGTTTGAGTAGAACTAAAACTGAATACATGGAATGTAATTTTAGTAATTGTAGGTATAGTGACAGTAGTGTAACTTTGGGTGATCAAATTATTAAAAGGTGTGAACGATTTAGATATCTCGGGTCCATTGTTCAAAGCGATGGTGATATAGATGGGGATGTTAATGGTAGAATTCAGGTTGGTTGGTTGAAGTGGAGGAATGCGTCCGGCCTATTGTGTGATAGAAAAGTACCGCTTAGACTGAAAGGAAAATTTTATAAGATGGTGGTGAGACCTCGAATGCTCTATGGTGCCGAATGTCGGCCTTTAAAAGAGAAGCATAATGTTAAGTTAAGTGTTGCCGAGATGAGAATGATTAGGTGGATGAGTGGCTTTACACTTAGAGACAAAATGCGAAATGAATATATTCGTAATAGGGTTGGTGTTGCACCAGTGACGGGTGAAATTAGAGAGAGACGCCTTAGATGGTTTGGTCACATTAAACGTCGACCACCTGATGATCCGATTAGGAGAGTAGATGTTTTAAATACAACTTATGTTAAGAAAGGCGAGAGGTAGACCTAGGAAAACTTGGGCTTATTGCATAAAAAATGATCTTAATTTGTTAGAATTAAACGAAAATTTGACACTAAATAGGACGCAATGGAGAAAAAGGATTCATGTAGCCGACCCCACTTAGTGGGATTAAGGCTTTGTTGTTGTTGTTGTAAGCAAGATACAAAGTTGATATACTTTTCAAAGGGTAAATGGTCTTTCCCACACCCTATACATCGCTATGAACACCATATGAAGAAAAAAAACACCATCCAAACAAAAAACAAACATAAAGAAAGCAAAACCTAGGTTGTCCCCTTAATAGAATCCCCTCCCAAAAATTCAAAACTTTTCCTCCAAACTCCCTTAATTTCTCGTCCTTGCATAAGTGATTATGGTCCTCGTGGACCCCACCCTTCCCTTTCCTTCTTCTGCAGCTCCCCTTGTTCGCCCCGCTTCCTGCTGTCGCCAAGACCTGCCCGTCTGTGGGCCGGTTATGATCTCTTCTGCCGGTCCAGGGAGGACCAACTCATGTGTAGGCGTAACATGACTCCTCTCCTAAAAAAGTATCTTGTACTTAAGGTGGAAGGATGAAAACTGCTTGTGGATCGCCTCGTAAGGCTCCTATGTTGCTTCGTAGTCTGGTAGCTCCTTCTATTTGACCAATACTTCCTTTGCCCCTACTCCTTGACGCACTCATTTGATCTCTTATGGATCCAAAATCACCTTCAAGTCTTTTGTCATCGTCGGCGCTAGTATAGTTGAGGGTGTATGATCTCCAATTACACATCTCAACTGTGACACTTGGAAGATCAGTTGTAGCGCAGGCGATAGTGGTAACCTCAAATGATAAGCCAGCTCCCCGATGCATGCCATCACCTCATATGGTCCATAATATCGCGGTGAAATTTTCTCGCTCCTATCAATGTCTTTTGTCGGTAGGACCTCAACTTCAAATAAACCATCTCTCCCGTGTTCATTTGCTTTCCTTTCATGATTTTTTGATCTCTCAGTAAATGCCTCTTGAGTTATGCTAGCATCGTGTCCCTCTCATCCAGGTGCAGGTAATGCTAGATACTGGTGTGGCGCTATGCCCATAATGTATTAAGTGAGATGGATTATACCCATACAATATCTTAAAAGGGGTGGTCTGTGATGCGGTTTGGTATGAGTGTTATACCAATATTAGATCCATGTAATTCACTTGACCCATAGCTTCGGCGTATCAAATACAAAATAACGCAGGTATGTCTCCAAACTCTTATTGACCACCTCTGTCTGTTCATCAGTCTAGGAATGATATGTAGTGTTTCTCTTGAGGACTTTCTCTTGCAACCTGAATAGCCCTTTTCAAAAACGACTAAGCAACACCTTGTCCCTATCTGAAACAATCGATTCAGGTATTCCGTGTTAACGAACTTCCAGAATAAACACCGCCGCGTCTGAGACCGCCGTGTAGGGATGTCGTAAGGGAATGAAATGTGGATATTTACTGCGGTGATTAACGACCACCATGATCACCATGAACCCTTCTGACCATTGCAGTCCATTGATGAAATTCATCGTCACCTCTTCCCTACCATCCTTGCTAATGCTAATGGTTGTAGTAACCCTCATAGTGCCGTGATCAAGTACTTGTTTCGCTAACATACATCACATTTTACTACCATCTCCTTGAGGTCTCTATGTATCCCCACCCAATAAAGTTCTGCCTGACAAATGTAGGTCTTTTGCACCCCTGAATGTCCCCCGATTACACTGCTATGAAACTCTTGTAATAATTTGAGAATATACTCCGACGACTTAGGTAGCATGAATTGCCCCTGGTCCTCTCAATGCATATCCTGGATGACTGTTGGGATTCTGTAATAACTCGAATCGTATCTTCCTAAGCTCATCATCTCTTTCGTTCTCGTCTCAAGGCTTCCCATTCTAGGAGCAATGGTATGAATAAGATCATCAATTGAGGTTCCTCCACCTTTCTCGACAATGCGTCAACTGCTTTGTTCTCCAATCCTGGTCGGTACTTAATCTCAAAGTCTTAATCTCAAAGTCATACCCCAATAGCTTGGACTGCCATCTCTGATGCTCCTCATTTACCATCCGTGGCTCCAGAGATACTTTAAACTCCTCTAATCTGTCCTGACCAAAAATCTCATCTCAATAGTTAGGGTCGTGACTTCTAAATGACCAAGATAATTGTTTTCAATTCCCATTCATATACTGTATTTATCCTTGCTTTGGCCGTAAGAATATGGCTGAAGTAGGCAATCAACCGCTGATCCTACATTAGCACTGCTCCTAATCCGTACCATGATGCATTTGTCTTCACCATGAAGGTTTTACTGAAATATGGAAGTGCTAATACCGGGACGCTAGTTATGGCCCTCTTCAGATGTTCAAATGCATGTGTTGTTGTTTCCCACCATTTGAAATTATCTATCTTCAGCCGCTCCGTCAGTGCTATGCTATCCTGCCATAACCTCTCACGAACTTCCGGTAGTATCTGGTGAGACTCAGGGTCCTCTCAACTCATTCAGACTCCTCGGTAAGGGCCAATCAACCATAGTCTCGGTCTTGGACTGATCCACTGCTACCCCCGTTTTGGACACCACATGCTCTTGATACTCCATCTGCAATTGTGCAAAAGAACATTTCTTCAAGTTTGCATACAATTGGTGCTCCTTTAATGTCTCCAGTACTGTCTTAGGTTCCCCACATGCTTTCTCTTTACGACTGTAGATCAAAATGTTATCAAAGAAGACCAGGATAAATTTCCTGAGGTAAGGTTGGAACACCCTATTCATGAGGGACTGAAATATCGTCGAGGCATTGGTGAGGCCAAACGACATCACTAAGAACTTATAATGTCCTTTATTTGTCCTGAACGTTGTCTTATGCACATTCGTTGGGTTCATCCTGATCTAGGGGTATTCCGACTTAAGATTAATTTTTGAGAAAATGACTGCCTTATAAAGCTTATCCAATAACTCATCAATCACAGGAAGTTTAATGCCCTGTAGTCCATGCAGAATCTCTAACTACAATCTTTTTTCTTAACAAATGGGACGTGATCGTAAAAGGAATGCACACTTGGCCTGATAATCCCAACCTGGAGCATCTCTCAGATTTCTTTCTCTGTCTCATCATTCTAAATTTGAGGGTACATGTATGGTCTGATGCTGATGGGAAAAACACCCTCCTTCAATGTAATAGCGTGCTCGTGCTCTCTTGGAGGAGGTAACCCGCTTAGCTGTTGTAAGACATTCGTAAAGTGCTGTAGAAGTTGTTGAACCCCTTCCGTAAACTCTACCAACTCTGAATCGTGAATCTCTTAAATGCTCCGCAACTCCACCAAGTAACTCAGTTGTGCTCCCCGAATTGACTAGACCATGGTTTTTCATTAGCTGACATCTCCTCTCAGCACCACCTTCCTATCCCCCCTAGAACTCCATCGTCAAGGACTTCCAATCCACCATCTCTCTCAATGTTCGCATTCACTTCATACCCAAAATTACACATGTGCTGCTCAAATCCAAAGGAAGTCTTCTACCATGTATGCCATGTAGTGTCATAACCACCCATTTGCAAATTCCCCGACTTTTTTCCACCTGTAGTCACCAACTTCACTCCTAGCTTCTCCATAATCTGCTTTGAGATAAAATTATATGTGGCCCCGCTATCCACCAACACCACCACCGGCTATTCCCCGATCCATCCTCTCACCTTCATGGTGTGATTCAGGGTAAATCCCACCACCGAATTGAGGGACACCTACACCACATTCAAATGTAGATGTTCCTCCTCCGCCGCTTCCTCTTATGATTCCTCACTCTATGTATCATTCTCCTGAACTAAAGGAACCTGAAGGGCACGCTCCTTACAACAGTGCCCTGGGGGGTATTTCTCGTCACAACAGTAATACAAACCTTTTGCTCTTTTGTCTTGCAGTTATGCATCTGTGAAACGCTTGAAATTATCCCCAGGTCGGGGTCCTGTGCTCTTCTCCTTCGACGTCTTTTTCTGAAATGATACCGTTTGAGTCCTCGGTGTCATGGCTGTCACGATGCTCTTTTAGAATCCTCCAATGCTGTCACCTTTGGCAGTCTTCTTCATATGTTTCTTATCCTCCATCATCTGGGCGGGCTCTATCATTTCCCTCATTCCTCGCGGTCTCAAGGGATGGATGGATGCTTGTATTTTGGGTTTTAGGCTTTTCAAGAAGTTCCATTCCAGTCCTGTTACATAATTTCCCGTCAACCTTCCTGACATGAGTTCGAACTTCTCCCGGTATTCCATAATCGCCCCCTCCCGAGTCAAAGCATATAATTGCTCGTGTATGCCTCCTTCATGAATGGCTCGGAAACGCTCGAACAAACAATCCTTAAACTCCTCCCATGAGTGCATCGGATACGTTGCCTCCATCTCTTGGAACCATGCTAAAGCCTTCCCCTTCAAGCATAATCATGTTTCCATGAGCTTCTCTTTCTCAGTCAAGCCGTTGATTGCAAAATATCGCTCCACCCGATACACCCATCCATGTGCATCATCCCATTTGAAGATTAACATCTTCAGCTTTCTGACCCTTATATCTCCACCCCAACTTCTTCCTCTGGAATTTCCCCCCATGTATTTAGGGTCCCGCGGTCATAGACATATCCCACTCCCATTACCATCCTTCCTCCATCATACTCTTCCGTGCTCCTTCCCCTATCCCTTCTCCAATTTTCGGACCATCCCCTCCATCGGAAGCCTCCACTCTCTCTCCTTTCGGAGTCCTAGGGAGACGCTCTTGTAGATAGATAATATCTTCTTCGTTATTTTCTCACTCGACCTCCTTCCCTTTTGACTTGGCTAAGGATTTCCTGATCAACCCTTAAGGTTTACAACTGGAGCGGTCGGCACGGCCTTGGGTTGCATATTCATGAGCTTTTTCACCATCTCCCACATTTCTCCTATGCATTCAAATTCACCATTCGTTCGACTTTCAATAGAAGAAAATATGTTCTCCATAATAGCAAATTTTTCCTCCATTCCTGATCGGAATTGATCTACCTCTCTTTCTAGCACATCATCTTTCTTTGTTGTCATCCCACCAAGATCTAGACTCTGATACCAATTTGATACGCCTTGATACTAAAATCGGCGAACAAAACACAACGAAACGGAACAAGGGTTGCTCTTATAAAAATCAAATGAATACAAGCAAGATACAATGTTGATATACTTTTCGAGAGGTAGATCGCGCTCCCACATCCTAGACGTCACTAGAAACACTGCACGAAGAAAGAGAACAGCGTCAAAACAAAAAACAATAATAAAGAAAGCAATACCTAGGTTCTCCCTTGATAAAATCCTCTCCCAACTATTTAAAACATTCGTTCCTCACTTTCCCAGCTTTCTCCTACTTGCATAGGTGATTATGGCCCTCATGGACCCCACCATTACCTTTCCTTCTTTTGCGGCTCCCCCCATTCGCCCCGCTTCTTGCAGTCGCCAAGACTGGCCCGTCTGTGGGCCGGTTATGATCTCTTCAGCTTGTCGACCCTGGACCGGCTTTCGTGTAGGCGTAACAGCATGGTCACATCAATGATAGATATCCTTTTTATTTGTTATGTGCCGCTCTAAAATGATCATTTAGTTGAGGTGTTTTGATTTATAATAATTGCAGATGATATAGTGCTAATAGGCGAGATCCCTGCTGAAGCAAATAATTTTGAACAATTAAGATAACATTCAGGGAAATTCACTCACATAACACACAATTCTAATGTATTTAGATATCTAACAACCAATGTTTGATATTTACACTCACAACACCTCCATGTCATAAATGGATGATGCATGAAAACTGTATTTTACTTTTAAATAGGTGGCCATGGTGGTATTTTTTATTTTATGTTAAAAGATTTGAGTGCTATGCATGTAAATGCCCCTAAAATTTAAATATGTGGCTCAAGATTAGTTGAGCAAGATGATGTACATCATATAAAACTTCATTAGATGGAATCTTGGTTGCTCCATGTTGCTTAAATATGTTGTTTACCTAAGCTTAAAAATGTAAATGTGGCTGCCTCTTCAAAGAAACTATGAATCTCCTGAAAATTTTTGAGGAAAATTTTGGATAACCCTAGGGATATTTTAAGCATATTGACCTGATTTTTACCTAGAGGCTAATCTCATTTTTGTATGAATAATAAGACGACAAAAGAAATTGTTTGAATTATGCATACTATATCCAAGCATCTGAATGATTTCCAGTTATACTTTGTATTACGTATTGAAGAACTTCAGCTCATGCGGTCTTGAATTTAGTCAAACTTCCTCCCATGTTTTTTAAATTCTTCTTAGAAATATTAACAGTGAAGTGTCAAAATAGTTCATTTATTGTTTACATGGGGGCCATTTTAGTCCAAGGATCTATAAAAATGCCAAATTAGACTCCATACTTTTTAAATTAGGGCTGAAACTTTTTCAGCCTTTATTAAAAAAATCGGGGGACAAAATTGACATTTATATAGACTCTTAGGCTAAAATGACTCTCTTCGAAGGATCAAGGAACTATTTTGACACTTTTTCTCGAAATATTAGTTTGAAATGAAAATTTTGCATTGCGGCGGGCTTCAAAGCATGGCCTACCCTAGCCATCTTCCCTTATATTCCTAACTCAAGTTCACACTTAACAAGCAGATTTCTGTCAAAATACTTTTGAGCATATTGCATATTATGTTGCATCTTTTCGTCAGCATAGTCACTAATTATATTGTTGACTAATCCTCATAATTGACAGAGAACTTCTAGTGGATGGACCGAAAAAATGGTAGACTTGTCAGATGCTTCATCGTAAGTGTCCAACATCTTATCAGTGGGAAATAAAATATATTTTTTTTTCAAAAATCTTTTTGTAGCTTATCACAATGAATTTGTTTTTGGGGCATTTACATACATACCACACAATTTTATATATTTACATATCGAACATCAAAACATTCATATTTACATTCATATCACTCGGATATTTCACATTGGTATCTTTAAATTTAAAAGTAAAATACACATTTTCATGCACAGGTTGGTGGCATAAAGGTATTCTAAATGTAAATATCAAACTTTTGGTGTTAGATATGTAAATATATAAAAATTATGCGGTATGTATGTAAATTTTCCTTTGTTTCTTTGGCAGTTTCCGCTTTGTTTTATCACCACAACCCACTCCTGCATCTCTGCTGTTTCTGAGAAAACGTTGCCAATGGGCTGACAAAGAAGAACTTGCTAAGCTTAAACAAATTGAAGTGTGTCCTAAAGCATTTGAGGTGACTCAACAAATTGCGAAGAGAATAAGCGTTAATGGTGGTGGAGCTCTCATCATAGACTATGGGAAAAATGAAATTATTTCAGACAGTCTGCAGGTTAATTTTTTAATCTTAACTTTATTGATACTGATGAGTGTATTCTTTTTTTTTTTTTCCTATTTAGGGGTAATTACATATATCACACTCAAAACATTGATATTTACAAATCTAGCACTCTCTTTCATCCAAGTTTAAAATTCCCACTAAAATATTAAGCTATCATGGGAGGAATTAATTTTTGAAGTGAAGCTAAACATTTCAAAACTGCACTACTTACGATTCTATGTTCACATTATTTTCTGACTTTTTGAGATGTTTTGGTAAAAGTTTTTTGAGATATTTTTTAAAAATATTTACATACGCCCCCCTCAATTCGAATGTATTTACATATCTAGAGCATAAATTTATATCATTCGAGAATTTTAGCAAAAAGTTGAAACGAATAAATTTAGCATGCCTAATTAACTTTCAATAATCATATTACATTGTGATTTTTTGTTAAAAACTGAGACCATTAAACAAACAAATATCAAATTCTTTATATGAAAATAGAATAATGTATGAAATTAACAGAGTCAAGTGGGAAAAAAATCAGGCCTTATGCTGATACAAGTAGATAATTTTCCTTAGAATCAAGTAGTCAGATTTATATTGCACTCAATAGAATCACACATCCAACTTATGCTCATAAGATTGAATTAGAAGAGAAAAGTCCAAACCAAAATTGTGTATGATATAGATGAGATCAAATGACTACTCATGCCCTAGACTGATAAATAAGTTTGTCATTGAAGTCTTAATCAAAGTTTAAATTAGTTATGTATTTAATTTAAATTTCTTAATCCACTAGACCATAGTACATTTAATTTAAATTTTGAAATCCGCTGAACACCATTTTGCCGAACCGCTTTTGCAAATATACCAACATGATTGAGCTTGTGTCACTCTTTGCAAATAGTGGAAATAATATTATTTGGTTTTTTCTCCATTTGATTTGTGCAAATATGCCATAATTTTTCCTTCTTGTTTTTTTTTCCTCAAGATAATGCTTGAAACTTACAAGTTTATTGAGGTTTTAGATTTAAAATCTTTGTTTACTCTGTGATAATGGTGAACATAGTTGATTAGCATAAGAATTAAAAAACATAATTTATTTTAAGATAAGTAAAATTTAAATTTTTGCAGATTATATATGTATTACGCTCATTTCAAAGCAAATCCAACGACTTTAAAATCATTATTTAAGCAAACAATCAGTGCGCCGCTTATAGTAACCCTTTATTTCCTCTTATTCTGCAGGCCATTCGAAAACATAAATTCGTTAACGTTCTCGACGATCCCGGGTCAGCTGACCTTAGCGCATACGTCGATTTTGCCGCCATTCGGCGCTCCGCCGAAGAAGCTTCAGGTGCTTTTCCTCTCATGCAGCTCCATATCAGAATCACTTTCTTCCTAAAAAAGCAATCACATTGTTACCTAACACCCTCTAATTAGCAGAAATTATATCAGTCCATGGTCCAATCACCCAGTCCCAGCTTTTGGGGTCTCTTGGGATAAACTTTAGGGTTGAGGCCCTCTTACAGAACTGCAGTGAAGAGCAGGCAGAGTCCCTAAGAGCAGGCTACTGGAGGCTGGTGGGAGATGGTGAAGCTCCATTCTGGGAGGGGACTGAGGAGCAGAAACCTATTGGTGTAGGCATGAGATATTTGGCCATGGCTATTGTGAACAAGAACCAAGGTATTCCTATTCCTTTTGAGTAAAATTATAACTTTATTCTTTTAGGAAGAAAATGGAATTTTATCTATAGATATTACAGTGAGGAAGTATAATTTTTTTGCATTTTCTTGACTTGTAATTTTGCTAATAAAAGGCATTTACATAAATACCGCACAATTCTTATATATTTACATATCTAACGCATAAACCTTGATATTTATAAGCGAAAATAGCAACCTTTGGGTGTTAAATATGTAAATATATAAGAATTGTGTGGTATGTATGCAAATTTTCTTAAAATAAAGTAGGGGGACTTGCATATGTACCATACAATTCTTATTTATTTATATATTTAAC
This sequence comes from Papilionanthe hookeriana x Papilionanthe teres, assembly GCA_022702705.1. Lineage (NCBI taxonomy): Eukaryota > Viridiplantae > Streptophyta > Magnoliopsida > Asparagales > Orchidaceae > Papilionanthe > Papilionanthe hookeriana x Papilionanthe teres. The sequence goes on along the minus strand of CM040429.1, from coordinate 99,764,466 downwards.
TGTTAAATTTTGATATTTATATAACATTTTGCTGTTATTATCACACTGAAATATGGTATGAAAAGATGTAGTTTATTTTGGAGAATTTATACTTGGTGGTATGTTTGATGTGATGTGATATTAAAAATTTAGTGTCATGTATGTAAATTTTGAAGTTTAGGGGTTAAACATATAAATACATAAGAATTGGGTGGTATGCATGTAAATACCGAAAATTAAAATTTGGGTTAAATATCTTGAAATTTGTTTCAAAGGCTTGCAAAAAGGAAAAATTATTGTATCACGATACCTTACGCAAATTTGCGTCAGGTGTGCAATGACAGGGTGCCACGTGTTAACCCGGGCCCGAACCGTGTATGTCAACGGACCCAAATTGCCACGTGACCCCCTGTCATTGAACCCCTGACGCAAATTTATGTCAGATGTCCTGATGCAATAATCGTTATGCAAAAAGAGCTGTTTGTGCTTTAATATTCTATTGTTTTATGGTACATTTTGTGGTAAATCTTTTCGTTAAGTTATATAATTGTAAAATTAACCTATATGTTGAAGATTTTTTTTTTTTTCTGGTAAATTATTATGTTGATTATGTATAATGAGCATTTACATATATACCACCCAATTCATATGTATTTACATATCTAACACAGATTTTGCTTTTTACATTAATTTCACCCAAAACTTTCAGATCACATGAAAAATATGATAGACATTTTTTTTTGCATGGTTAAGTTGAATGTAAAAACTAAAGTTTTGGTGTTAGACATGTAAATACTTAGGAATTGAGTGGTATGTATGTAAATCTTAGTATATATAATTATTTTAATTTTTATTTATTGTTTTGTCATTTTCATTATTTTGGTTATGTTGATCATGGTGCACATAGTGATGGCACCTATAACTTAAGTCAGATCGCATTTAGAAAGTTGTCACTGTATCTAGCCAGGACAGGTGGGAAAACACAGATTTCAGCGGCAACTTCTTGAAAAAGCTGTCAAAATGCAGTTTGCTTGAGCAGAAAAAATTGTTGTGCGATGTCGGACTGCTGCCTCACTGCCGCCCCAAACGGATCTTAAGTCAAATAAAAAGTTTACTAATTAACTCATGCAATAACACCATTAAATCGAGAGTTTCTTTTGGGGTCATTCAATGCAAAGTCTTAGCTATCAACATAATATTATGTATAAATTCAATAGTGAACTAATTTCAAAGGGGCTAAATGTACATCTTTCATTCAAAATCTATTTACCCTAATACTCTTATAATTAATGATAGTAATTCATATACCCTCAAAAAAATTATCTCAATCGATCATAAATTTTGACACACATTTGGACTTGGATCCTCAAAAATCAAATTTGGGATTACGTACTCCAATTCAAAATATGTATTTTAATAAGAGGAGCCGACTGACATAAATATGGTTCAATCGGAGTTCAAGTGAGTCCGGATCATTTACTTAAAGCACAATATGAAGCTTTGAGATATATATATTGTGACCAAATAATCTCCAAATCTAATAAGGTTATAGTCAAATTAAGCGTGTTGACGAGATGAATTCAAAGAGCACAAGATCAATTAATTCTGACATCATTATGACTTGTAAGTACTCTTATATCTCATATGATCAAATGTATCATTTTAGGTCGTTCGATTGTGTGGTTCAAATTCTTGCAATATTTATAGAGGATGTCACTCATCAAATTTATAAATAGACTCTCACTCTCTTTATAGATGTGAAACCTGACCATGTAGGAGATGGTTGAAGGAGCACCAAGTTCGTGAGTTTTCCCGAGCTCCACCACCGGATCACAACTGTTTGGCCATCATAACCATAGGCTTTGGCAGATCATTGCTGCCCAACCACCATTTTCATCGCCTGCAAGCCATCACCATATGGCAGGCGTCGCCACAAGATAACTTTTGTCTGGCCACCACTGTCACTACTGTTGGACCACTGCAGTCATTCCCACTAGACCATGCCCACTAGCTACCGCCCACCGTCGCCCGACCACTATAGTCTTATTGTCAGACCATCATCCTCTGGTTGCCTCCATACCATCGCTGTTTAGCCAATTTTGTCGTCAAACTACCATTGCCCGACCACTATCGTCACCACCAACGTTTAACAGCCACTGCTGTTGCCACTGGACCAATAAGACACGAACAACACAATCTTCACCACTAAACCATCTCATTCTAGCCACTGCCGCAACCAAATCACCACTATCATTGCCGCCCGACCACCGCCATCAATACGCCGCCACTTCCCTAACGCATTACACCACTCCCATAATAGAAGTCATGTTGATAACCCTCACTCGTGTAATATTACTTCCGACTAGTCAATGGCCAGTACAGTCTTATAACATACATCGAGATAGTGAAATCATTTCAACTGAGCTAAGCCCCATGATTTTTAACCTTTTGGCTTTTCCACGTAAAATCTCTTGTTTTATTTATCAATTATTTATTCTATCTATGTGTGTGTCGAATCTTTGTGTAACACTAAAACGTTAATATATCACTCTACTATTGAGAATTTGCGAGCACCCAACAATAATACATATTTATTTTCATAGAAATAAACTTTCACTATTACCTACAAACTAACTTGCATTCTTATTTTCATCTTAGCGCTTTGCTCTCCTTCTTTTGTATCAAAAAGTTCACCAATGCAAGTAGGAAATCATAGCCCATGTATGTGCATTTGTATCAATTAAAATTCGATATTTACCTAAATCATCAATGTCTAAAGAATATTTGTCGATCATTGTTGGGCTATCACAATCGTTTAACATTCGTCTCCTATCTATAATTGATTGATTACTATGACCCGACCGTTAACAGTCGACTTTCATCGCCTTACTATGGTCAACCACCCACATACACCGAACTACGATCGTCCGATTTCTATCACAAGCATTTAATCATCAATACCCGACTAAGATCAGCTGACCATCGTCGTCCAACTACGGTCTTCTGACCACCATCTCACGACTACAATCTCTTGATCACTCACGACCATATATATATTTAGGCATTAGATATGTAAATATATAACAATTACGGGGCTTATATGTAAATACCCTTTAAAATAAATTATTTGCAAATTGGAACTTTTTTAATATTGTGGCACGAATTGAAAAGCAGCAATTCACATGAAATAAACAAATGGCAACCAAACCTTTCAGCTATTAAGAAATTGGTTTCAAAATCTTAGATGTGGAACAAATTATATTTTGCATGCCGGCCCTCGAATGCAATGGAAAATTTAACAAATTAAATAATTAATTAGAATGTTTGTCCTGATTTGTTAAAATGGAAATTGCAGTCATATTAATAAGATACCGACCGCGAAATAATTTGCAAAAAAAAAAAAAAAAAAAGTTTTGATTAGAATTAGAGAAATGGATTTGTCGACTACCAACTAACATTTCTCGTGTTCGATCGTTGCTGATGCCACCTAAGAGTGTAAACAAGCCGTGCTTGAATGCGACCGCTATTCGTGTTCGGCGCGTTTCTATATCAATAACAACAACAACAAAATCTTAATCCCACTACGTTTGTATATCAAGCGCTAAAAAATTGTTCGTATTCAGTAAGCTGAACACGAGTTGTTCGCGAACAACATGCGTTTTGATACCCTTAGTCACACAACTGGGAGATTTTAAAGGTAAAAGTGAGATTTTCATCTTATTATTTATATTAAATATTCATTGAAATAAAATCTAATATAATTTTATTCTATTTTTTAATTAATAACACTATTTGATTATTAATCTTTGGAAGTCTTGGAGTAAATTAAATTATTTAAAAATTATATTCAACAATTATATATATAATTCGATCAATTTGCACCAAATGGTGATCTTTGAAGAGAGCTAATGGATGAAGATATTGAGTCTTATCGCCGGAATACTACATATAGGTTCGTGAAGCCTCCTATGGGAAGAAAATTTATCGAGTGCAAATGAGTGTATGCAAAGAATGAAGTATATCAAAGAGCTAAGGTGCAGTACAATGCTAGGTTAGTGACAAAAGGCTTTGAAAAATGAGAATATATTAAGTATGACAGTGGTTAGGCATTCTCTAGCTCTTGTAGCACAGTATGATCTGTTTTGGAGTAGATTGATGTGAAGATTGTGCTCCTACACAAGGAATTACACGATAAACTCTACATGGTACAGTTAGTCTCAAAAGACTTGGTTTGAAGAATAAATAAGTTTTTATATGAGTTGGGAGTAGTAACCACAATGGTGGGCAGAAGTTTGATCTTATGATGTGATGAGTACATTAGAAGTCAATATGATACTTATATGAGTATTTTAAGAAATTTGTCAACGATGAGGTTTTCTGCTTTTTTCTATACGTTGATGACACATTGATTGCATTTGCAATCAGATTAATGTTTGATAAGATAAAGAAGCGATTGTTCAAAAATTTTAAGATGAATGAGTTGAGAGAAGCTCACAGAATTCATAGCAAGGGCATGATAACTGTAAATGTTTTGCCCTCACAATGAGAAAAAATTACATATGTAAGACAATACATAGAGCTACGTACGTAAACACGTGGTATACAGAAGTTATACGAAAGTTATATCCAAGTAACAATCCTCCTATAACCTACTTATAACCCTCTTGTAACCTCTCTGTACCCCCTGTAATCCACTTATAACCCCCATGTAACCTACCAACGTACGTAAAACGAAGCGCAGTACTATACGTATACGTTATAAAGAAGCTTACAGAGAATTATAAGTAAGCATGTATGGGCCAGAATCCGAATATAACCCCCTTATAACCTTCTTACATCCTTTTACATACGGATCTCTGCGTATGTCTTATGAACGCAAATTTTTTCCATTCCTATGTTCAACAAGATTTACATACATTTCACATACACATCACCCTATTGATATGTATTTTCATTTTCCAACACCATCAACTTTATTTTTTTACATTTACATCTCACCCCTAATATTCTCATCACATCAACTCATATAATTTTTATAAATAAATTAACAAAAAATTATAATAAGCCTCATTTAATAAATAAAAAAAACTTTAAAAAATAAAAGAAAATGATGTCATGAGCACCTAAGCTATATAGGCTACCATTTAGTAGGGTATACTTAGCTGCAAAAACAGAATGATGACATGTGGGCCCACATGTCATCATAGCCGACATACAAATAACCCCACCCATGTCCCTCTTTTCACAAACCCTTCGCAATCCAAACCTTTTTGCACAAATTTAAAAAAAAAAAATTACAAACATACCCCCACAATCCTCATTTACATATCTAACCAACTAAAATTTAATATTTACACCCATTACCTCATTAAACCTTTAGAAGGTCTAAATATAAATATGAATATTTAACCATTATAGATGTAAATAAACAAAAAAAAACAAAACTTCATATATATTCATTTCTTCTACAAAAAATGCCATATTTGTTATAATTAAAAGCTTATATTCTTCCAAAAAGCCCCCTGTAATTGATTATATTTTCAGTTAGCACCCAAAAAACGCAAAAAATAATTTTAGGGTTTCTATCTCTCTCTCTCTCAGGAAGAAGCAGACGCCATTCCAGCTTCCACAAAGCTCGCACCTTCAGAATCTGCTACTACTCCCCAACACAGCTTTGAAACAAAATCATCAGGTTGAGGAACATATCCCTGCAAAAAAATATTTACAAAAAACACCCTTTCTTGCGTAAATAAAGATGGCATGGGCATATATATAAAATGTAAAATTTACAAATGTAAATACATGGGAAAGTATGTTGCTTTCATGTATCTATAATACGTATTGACACAAACAACATAATATATTTGAATAGTTTGATACGGATACGGCTACGCTGTCATGTATCGCACGGTGGTCTATCAGATACGCTCGTCGCACGTAATATTTGATACGAAAAAAATAAAAATTGCATTTTTCTTCCTTACCTCTAGTTTTGTGAGGAGCTCATTGGCTGTGGGAGCAGAGACTATAATATGACGAGCTTTTTGGGAGATGAATTCTTCAGTGACGGCCATATCAATGAAGGAAAGAAAGGAATTATAGTATCCATCCACATTAAGAAGACCAACCTTCAAATAAGGAAGAAAAAATGTAAATTTAATTTTTAAAAATAATAAAAATATGCCACGTGGAAACATATATAAAGATGATTATGAATATTATCTTAGAATTATATTCTTTCGATGTGGAAAGTTTTATCAAAGATCATAAGATAATACTGTATTATGGCATGGTTTCCACAATGACATGGAAGTTTTGCAGGTTAGGAATGTAATTAAGGAAAAAATTAGGGTGATTTGAGTAATGGAGAGTTAATAGGCTATTAATCTGCTTGAGGGTATTATTATTTGGGCAACTGCAACTGTTTGAAGAAACAAATTTGAATGTGCAGAATAAACTGTTATACAAAAAACAAGCGGTGGTTATTACAATTTTTTTTTTTAAGAATGTCAGACTGCAGCTTTCTAGTAGCCACAGCTAGACTAGATTGAAAAAAATAACTTTTAATAAAAAACGAGCGAAACACAATTTTGTCAAACAAAAGAATTTACGGTGGTGCTTATATTTATAAAAACATCACCTAAATCTAAAAGAGAATAACTTTGCTAATTCATTATTATTCTATAAAACACATTAGATATGCAAACAAATGGGAAGATTTGGACGGAATGACAGTCATTCCTTAAAAAGAACCAATTTTTATATAAAAAATAAAAGAAAAAGTCTATCTTTTCCACATAAAAAAAGAGAGAACATATCCTAACCACAAAGAACAGAAGAAGCTAAATCAAAGAAAGTTCTTTGGTCAAAAAATGCTTAAAGGAGGTATTGAAAGTAACTTTGTTTGTTTGCCGACACAGCCATTTCAAAGCCCGCTTTATATTCTTTCTTTCTCATGAGGTGGACTTGGGAAATATGCCAATCAAAGACATATAATATTCATGTTACCGAACTTATTTAGGCTTATAAATGAAGGCTTCATGCATAGGTAAAGAGGAGATATATGTAAAAATTGAAGCTTGGGGGTTAGATGTGTAAATACATAGGAATTGAGTAGTATGTATGTAAATTCACCGGTTTCTTATGAATTCCAAGCTGTGCCCAGGTGATGACTTCAAGCAGTTCTTCTAGAGTTCCATAGCCACCTTAATTTTGTATTTACAACAAAAAATTCAGCAGAATTAGTATTTAGCAGACTGAAAATCATTGACAAATCACAATAACAATCTGATAATTTTGTGGGGAAGGAGAATGGCTATACCAGGCAAAGCAATGAAGGCATCAGCTTGGCGAGCCATCTCGGCTTTCCTCTCGTGCATGTCTGAGACCGCTAGAACTTGCCCGACCGTCTCTCCGGTGATCTGAAAAGATATTTTTTATATTGTCTATATGATACTGAAAATATCAAAATTCTACTTTTGATCATTCAAAGACTTAACTTGGTCATACAACAACAACCGACAAGCCTTTATACCACTTCGTGGGGTCGACTAAATGAATCATTTTTCTCTATTGTGTCCCATTGAGTGTCATATTTTCATTTAATTTTAATAAATTAAGATTATTTCTTATACAAAATGCCCAACTCTTTCTAGGCCTACCTTTTCATTTGTTAACATAAATCGAATGTAACTCTCCTAACCGGATATGAGATGGTCGACATTTAATATGACCAGACCAACTAAGACAACTCTCTCTAATCTTGTTTGTCGGAGCTAGATCAACCCTTTCATGGGTATATTCTAAGTGTCAAGCCATTCATCCACCCAAGCATTCTCATCACAGTAACACTAAAAAATGTCCTGACTTTTCGATAAGAAAAGTATGCTGGCTGTCGACTACCCAACACAACCCTTCACTTTATGAATCCCCGAGGCTTGAGACCCGACAATGAGAAAGACTAAACTTGGTAATGAAAAGAAAAAACTTATAAAATAAGCCTCATTTTGTTGCTTTGAGTCAAAAAATGTTTTAAAAATGAAAACTTTTGAGAAGAAGAAATTTATACCGTTTAGAATGATTTTAAAAACTGAATACAGACAAATTAATAGTACTCAAAACAATATTATAAGATGTTAATTAATTAGCTCAATGTCTCCTAGATTACCACATTAAGAAGATAATATATAGAAAACAAATCATCATCTTAATGTACCTCTCAATGAAGGGACAAACATTAAAATAATAAGAACTTAATTAATGAGCACCAAAAGCTCTCAGATGCAAAAAATTAATGACTCATCATACAATATAATTTTATATTCAAAACAATAAACAAAGATTAGCAACATATATTATATTAATGATGACATAAGTAATGACATAAAAGCTTTCTCATCCTAATACCACCACCACAAGAATGGCTCATTTACATACATAACATTCACTTTTCATCAATTTACATATCTAACAACTAAATTTTACAAAAATATCACCTTTTTAACATTGATAAGCTAACACAATGTAAAAACTGAAATTTAGAACCATATACAAAGAAATTAAAAGGTAAGAATGTAAATCTTCCAAAAAATAATACATTTTGCACTCAACCACTGATTAAAATACTAAATTACAGCTTACCTCCCTGGGCATCAGAGACTTTGGAATAACTCTGCAAAATACAAAGAAGAAGAAGAATAAACACTGTAACTCATGAATATGTGAAGTAAATTGACTATTCTGATATATCAAGTCTTATCTAAAAAAAATTACTTTAATGCCATTAAAGTCCTAGACGAAGACCCAGAATGAACGAGTCATGAAGTTGAAATCAAACCTAATGAGATTATGAAATAAAATATGCACAGTTAAGCTAAAGATTGTTAAAAAATAGGGTTAAGGATTTGAATCCACTGCCACTTGTTGCTAATATGACAAAAGTCTGAATATAAAGTCCATAACAATTAATATATATATATATATATCCTTCACACCCTATTTAGCTCCCCCATCATTCTGCAAGTAGTTGACAGCTTTCAGTACTCCGAAGCTTCTTCGTAAAAGAAACCCCAGAAGATTCATTACATATATATATATATATTCAGATATATATATATATATCTGAAGTAGCAGATGGAAGAAAAAAAAAGTAAACTTTCATTATTCCAGACTGAAAATTTGAAGGTTTCAAGGAAGCAAATAAGAGAGAGAGAGAGAGAGAGAGAGAGAGACCCTAAGACATGACGGCCGCCATCATGAACTGCGTGAGAAACGAGGCCCATCAAACCAACACTTCCACCTCCATAAACCAAATCAATTCCTCTCGCCACCTAAAACAGAAAGAAAAAAACATCAATAAAGCCACATTTATAAAATATAATATCTAATCCATAAAAAAAAAATCAAATTTTTAAGGCAATGCATCAGCATTTTAATCCGATGAACAAATCAACATCATCATTTTTTAGTCTCCATAAAAATTCAATTTTTAAGAACATGCAAGACATGCGGTAACCCTAACCAAATCTCATAATTTCAATCCGAAATTCCTTCCCCAAATCGAACAGAACCCAACAAGATTGCATCTTTAGACGAGTTAAGCAAAATAATTTAAAGAAAAAAATCCAATCGAATTGAACGAATCGCAGCAGAGAAGCAGCAATATCGATAAAAAAAGAAGTAAGAAAAAGGAGCGATTTTTAACGATTCGTTCAACTCACCAACTCTTTTCCGAGCTCGACGGCGGCTTCTCTGTAACTCGTCTTCTTCCCCGGACTGCTTCCGCAGAATACGCAGATCCTTTTGAAGAATGACGGAGAAGCACCCGCTGGTAACTCGACCGCCGGCTGCTCAGCCATGGTTGAAGAAAGCTCTCGATTTCCCGGCGAAGAAACTGCGTAGATGATTGATTACGAGAGAGAAGAGAAGGAGAAGGAAGCGGTGGAGTTATAGCCGACATAAATAAGGGAGGGATGATTTATTTATTTATTTTTTTTATTTTTCCTTTTGACAGATTCATGACGGAACAGACCGTGTTCCTTTATTCAATATGAGACCGATGAATATATAGATATATATATATACATATTTTAAAAGATTGGTGAGGCTATAATATGACCTCCAAACCATGAAAGTGGGCTTAATATTTGAGACCGTCTTTATTATCATCAAACTGGTCAGAGGAGAATTAGAACCCATGAACTAAAGAATTAAAACCTTCAAAGCGGTTGCTCTACTAACATATCACAGCTGACGATATATATATATAAAGGAATGACTGAAGACTATTATACGTGCACCAATCATACTTAGGTGTACTAAATATTCAAGTATCACACCTTACAACCTTACAAAATAAGAATTCGAACCAGTGGTCTAATGAGACTTGCGAACTTCAGAGAGGCTGCTCTACCCAATGGGCCACAATATGTGTGTGTGTGGGACAATTTTTACATCAGGACTCCGCACGTAGAGCTATGTGCGGAGTTCAATAACATCGCGCCACATAGCGCGTGTCGGAAAAATAAAATAAAATAACACATGGAATATTCCCCCTATGTTGTTCATGTATTATTGTGTGTTATTCATGTATTATTCATGTGTTATTATAATATCAGGAATATTCTAGGAGCAGAATAACACCTGAATAACACATGAATAACACGGAAGAAATATTCCCTGTTATTTTGGCCGAATTCTATTTTTTTTGCCACGCTCGCCACGTGGCGCGATTTTACGTGCCGCCGCACGTAACTCTACGTGCAGAGTCCTGATGTAAAAATTTTTCGTGTGTATGTATATATATATATATATATATATATATATATATATATATATATATATATATATATATATGCATGTCTTTATTCGTTATGGATGAATGATAATATATTTTTTATATTTAGAAATTTAAATAAATGATATTATTTAATTGCTGTGAAATAATTAAAATTGTATAAATTAAAAAAAAAATCGAGGTTAAATATATAAAAATGAGATTTAATGCATCGGGAGGCGGGAAGTTCATTGATTGGAGAGAATCAATGGTTGAGATTCGCCCAATGATTAATTTGACAGACGGACCGTTAGAACTAACGGTTATCTAAAGTCCCGTTTGAACAGAGAAATTATTTATTTTTTCTTTATTTTTCATTAAATCTTATTTAATTAATCTTCGCTAATAATATTTAGTAAACAAAATTTAATGAATTAAATGTTGGAAAAAAAGAGAGAAAATTGGGTAAAATTTAATCTTGCAATTACTCTATTTTTTATGTAAAAAAATAAAATAAAATAATTTAAATTTTTATAAATAGCTATAAAAAATTATTTAAGGGCTAAGTATACACCAAATTTTAATTTATTTTAGACCATTGTATTTATATATCTAACACCTAGACTTTCAAATTTGCATCTATAATACTCAAATCTTTAATGTTACAGTTATGAATGTTTAAAATTGGCGTGTTATAGTAAACATTTCATTGATATAAAAAATATTATTAGAAATAGAACTTACCCGTGACATAGTGGTTGAGAGTGTAGTTTCTTATATGAGGTCGTGGGTTCAAATCTTACATATTAGCATTTAGGCTCAACTTTCACGAGAAAATAAACCTAAACGCATTAGTCAACTAGTTGACGGTGTATTAGTGGACGATACAATGCAATATGAATGCGACTCTAAAGCATTGGTGGAAGCTAAGAGATGACTAATCTTAAGGTCAAAATTGTGACTTTGATGGCTACAAGATGACTTATCTAACCCCACGAGAATTATGCATATAATGTGGTCCTCTTGACATCATTGCAACAAAACATTGTAATGCTAATAACAAATAGTTTGATTTTTCTTCAGTTGTATACTCAAAATTGAGTTGTTAAGTCGTAGGAAAACCCAACTGTTAAATGGACCTTCGAAAAATACTGTATAAAAATCCCTCAGCTTCATCACACTCATTTATAAGATCTCTTCCGGACTGTATGAGTTCACGAATTATACTATAGGATTCAACACCAATGATGCATTACAAGGATTATAAGATCTCTCTCGGATTGTATGAATTTGAAGAATATTAGTATGTGATAAATTCTTATTGTAACGACAAAATGCTTTTGATGATGGAGCCAATAAGAGAGAGAAAGTGGATAAAATGAGAGAGATGATGATGAGCACAAGGAGTATGAAGACAAACATTAGAAGTTTGTTTTTTTAAGGGCATTCACATACATCCCATACACTTCTTATGTATTTACATAACTAACACATAAATTTATAACATGACATCAATAATATCGCAGTCACCATTTATGTGTGCTAGAAAATTTGTGGCGGTAGAGTAATGATTATTGTCTTAGTGTTGTACTAGAATTTAGCGCACACACAGATGAAAGAGAAATAAACAGTGACGACTCCATAAATTTTTACGTGGAAAACCCGTAAAGGGAAAAACCATGGGGCTTGGCCCAGTTGCGAGAATTCACTATTGATTGATTATTACAGAAATCTCTTGTCATATGGAAAGGAAATAGTTACTAGATGTTCAGATTACAATGTCAATTGACAGCGTCTTGTTGGAGGAGATTGATGACGGTCGGTGGTGGTCGACGTGTGTTGGCGTTGATCGATGGCGATTGACGGTTTTTTACGGAGGTTGGCAGTGGTCGATGGAGATTGACGGTAGTTGACGGCGATCGGTGGTGGTCGAATGCTGTCGACAGTGTTCGTCGTCGGTCGGCAGTTGTCGATGAAGGTTAGCGGTTGTCGTTGGCAATCGACAGTGGTCAACAATGGTCGGCGATAATACTGAGTTGTAACTTCTCCTCAAGGCCTCAAGTTCTTTCTCTAGACTTAAGCCTCTTCTCGTGTGAGTGGTGGGAAGTTTATTTATAGTGTTATGGGTGCAATTAATGCAGGAATATGAATCATTTTGATTGATGGTCTAGAGAGCTTCCTCAATCAAACTACATTTAATGGACATTTTGATGCTTTAATGATGTCAGAATTGAGTGATCTTGGGCTCGTTGGATTTGTCTTATCGAGACGCTCAATTAAACTATAAACTTACCAAATTTGACATCCGTTTAATGTTCTGAATGTGTCTAAAAATCTTCCAAGAGTGGTTTAATTACTTAACCTAGGCTTGATTTGACTAGGATTGGTCAAAATCTGATATCATTGGATCGTCTTATCGAGCTGGTCAGTTTGACTATAAGTTTGCTGAAATCAGAGCTCTGGATAACTTTTTATCAAGATTTGAATGTTTCTGCTCAAAAGATTGCATCGACAGTCATGCCGGATGATGAAAATTTGTGCGCGGTGTATGGACTATATTGTTAAAAATAAAATAAAATCTTTTACCATAGGCTCATGAAACAAAATATTATAAGTGTAAATATTAAGCTTCGAGTGTATGTAAATACACGTATCGTGCGGTATGTATATATATTTTCCTTTTATTCCTAATGTTCTTTATAAATGATAGAATGATAATGTTGAAAAATGATCTCAAACTTTGAATTTTTGGTTTTTTGTGGATAATTTCATATTTCAAAATGTTGTAAATGATATAGTGTTATTTAATTTAAATGATTGTAACTTTTTGTTTGTTTGGGATAGATTTATAAATTCCTTCATATGGTGGTTGTATATATGGAAATGAATATTATATGAATCTTGTTATATGTAGAATGTCTTGGTTGGTATAAACTTTGGCTCCACAATTTAGCAACAATTAGTATAATATAAGTATGTTAATTTGTGATAAAATTTGCAAATTTTTTGACTTGTTTAGCAACAACTTAGATCTTAGTTGAACTTATTTAAGGTTCAAAATAGATTAAGCACTAAAAATACACAATAATATGTCTTTATAGCTTTAGTGGATGTCGAGCCACCGACATAGTTAATGACAATGTTTGAGCTAACGAGCTGATGAGCAAATAAGAAGACGAGCTCCAAATTGATTAGTATCGTCGTTGGTTGATGAATAGTCTTGTTACTCTATTTTGTTCTTCTAATTAAATATTTTAACAGATCCAGTTTAGATCCGAGTATGAGTCAGCCGTTAAAGAATATATGTTTAGACTCAGCTGCCGAGTATTTGATCATAGAATATTGTACATATAAACTGGTGATTACCTGTGGGAGTAATCACTAGATTTGCGGAGTTCAGAAGACTCTTTCAATTGCAGTTCGCTGGTGCCTTGAGGCCAAAGAAAAGTGCTGATACCTGGGGCAACTGAGCTAGGAGCCAACGAGAGCTTACGGTGGTTTATTGCACGCTTCCAGAGCCAAACATTAGATGTCAGTGACTCGAAGCCCGATATGGCCCAACCAACATTGACACTGAGCGAGGTCGAAGAGGTTTCATTTCGACCTCAAACTTGTAGAGCCACAAAGCTCGGTGAGTGTCCTGTAGGATGATCGTCAGGACGGTCTCTAGCCTGTCCTGCAACCCTCACCTGTGGGAGCCTGCAAAGAAACCAAAAGAACCAGATCGGCTCTCACGATTGTCGTCTCCTACTCACCCCTTCCTATCTCACTTTGTCTCCCTAATCACTTCCTAGCAAGAAGTTCCATTTCTTGCCGGTGTTTTCCAAGCACTTTGAATTCAACAAATATATTTAACTAAACAAAATAAATAATTAATTTAAATTAATTCAAAGTCAATATGAAAGCCATAAATTCCTTTTTTGAAGAATTTTTATATTCGAATTATTTTTCTTATTAAAAATTATGACTATAATATTTTAAACCTTCCCTTTTCATATGTTATATATAATAAATGCATTTGATAATTCCTGAAGGGGAAGAATCTTCTTTCCCAATAAAGCCCATAATTCAGATAAAACATTTAATTCTATCTGATAGAACTTTTAACTCTTATCAAGTTCTTTAGATTACATACTTATCCTCCAAGGAGTTAACATATCTTTATATCATTCTATCCCATCCTATATAATATATTATATTTCAAAATTAAATTTTTTACAAAAATACCAGACAATTTTTATATATTTACATATCTAATATTTAAAGTTTGTTAATTACATTTATAATATTTTATATGATTTTATATATTAAATATGAAGTATTTTCCGATTAAATTCCGCTATTGAAAAAAGAGTTTTCGGAGCACTTTATATATGTTATCGCAGCGTTAGAACCCCTTCATTGTCGTTGTTTTTAAATTGCTGAGCGCTACAAATGCTTTATTATATTAAAAGAACGTATTATGGTGCATTCGACATCTTTAACTCAATCTAAACCCAACTCGTTGAGTTGACTCAGTGTGTAGTTGAAACTTCAAACAAGACATGCAATCACCTCAAAACTTTGTTGAGCTCTCTAACTTAAAATCTTGATGTTGAAACAACAAACCTTGACAGTCGAAGACTTGCGGAGTTGGCGACCAACATGGCGGCTTGCATGGCGGGGATGACGCTGGAGACCCGACATTGTGGGAGCCACCCCTGGCTGGCGGCTAGGGGTGTAAACAAACCGAACACGAACAAACAGAGCTAGTGTTCGTGTTCGAAATGTTTGAACCCATCACTGTTCGTGTTTGGTTCGTTTAACAAACTAAATGAAAAAAAAAAAATTGTTCATGTTCGTCTCGTTCATTTATCGAACGAATCAAATACGAACTTTCTAACGAACTGAACGCAAAGAACAAGCTTTTTTGACAGCTCTAGCTTTGATAGCATACCTCCTAAAAATGAAGCAAATTGATCAGGTATTCCGTACACATCAGGTAATCCATACTTTCTCAAAATGAAGCTCAACCAAATAAGACGTTTAAAATTTTATTTTAATATATAGTATAGTATATTCATTATAATATTATAATATTTATATTAATATAATGAATACTATAATATTATTATTGTTATTAATAATTTATCATATATTATAATTTATAGAAGTTTAATCATTTAAAATATGATAAATTTTTATAATATATAATTATTTTTAAAATACCATAAATTTTTTATATATAATTATTTTAAATTATTTTATATTTCGAACAATAACGAACCAAATACAAACGAACACATCACTGTTTGTGTTCGTCTCGTTTGCATATCGAACGAATCGAACACGAACTTCTTGGCGAACCGAACACAAACTATTCACGAACAACGAGTTTTTTTGACGGCCCTACTGGCAGCGGTGGCCTGCTGCGAATCCAACGGATTCTAAATTCATCCAAAATAAGATAAAATGTAAATATAAAATTCATTATTATTTTACATTATCTTTATATTTTCTACACGAAGCGATTAATTTCATACGGAATAAAAGCCAATCACAGCCGTCCAGCGAGCACGTGCGGTGGATGAGAGTACACGTGGCACGTGAGGTACAGGTTTCGTCCAATAGAGGAAAAGAGACGCACGTGCGCCGTACCGGCTCATCGGATCGTGGATCGCAGATCCGTTGCGAATTGGGGATTGGTTAGCAGGCCGGACCATGTATTGGGCCAGGCCGGGCCCACGAGTGTGGGTAGGTGGCGGGAAGAAAGAAGAGCGGGAGATTTGGGGGGTCATATCAATGTTTGGTTAATTTATAAACATTGAAAATATAAAATTTTGGCTAGTAAATTTACGCATTTATTTCAATTTGATCTCGATCGAGACCAAAATTTAAATAATATTTCAAACAATTAATGATTTTCGAGCTAAATTCACTAAATTCATAGCATTAATATCACTGGGGCTCTCAATCATTCAATTTCAAGTCGAGCTATGGTCAGCTTGAAATTTACTCGAAAAAAGTTTGATCTAAAGTTTAAACTCACAGTTCAGCATGTTTACTTCGATCTAATCTCAATTTGAGGAAAAAATTGAATCAATTTTCGAGCGATCAACAATCACAGCCCTAATTATATGTCGACGGTTAAGATCTGTCAATAGTTATATATTGAGTAACACATAATATCATCTTTGATTAAGAGTGTACACCAGAGGTCCTAAAAAGTGAAGAAAAATGTGAATTTATATTGTATTCTCAAAAAAAAAGAAAAAAAAAACTATAATAATATAAATAAACATGAAAAGATAGCTTTTCATTCCTTAAATAAAAGTTCTAACTCATACAATTGAAAACAACAAAGAAATAACTAAACAAAAACTAAGTATCTGTTTGTGACAGCAACAACTTATTGAATAATTTGTTGATAAGCTAGATGCGGTGGCTATTATAAATTTTTATGTTTTTGGAAAAATCAAATCACAACCAGAAAGCTACCACCGCATCTAGATAGGTATGGTGTGAAAAAGCTGTTTCCAGAGTTTTGAAAACTTAATTGCCCAAACAGGCCTAGTGTGTTTTGAAAACGCCACCGCACCAAATAAGCTCCCCCAAACGGGCCCTAAAACAACAATACTTAACTACTTAAACTCAAAAATTAAAAGATATACAACAACTGATGAAAAACAATGGAAAATGCCCAAAAGAAAGTAAATCTTATAAATTTGCTCTAATAGAGCGGTCCTCTGAGGGACTAGACGAAATCAACTATATAAAAATGTCAACAAATGAGTTTGACAAACTAAATTTAGTAACAAACTTTTCTTTATTGAAACATTAACGACAAATGAATTGAGGTATGCAATATGGACAATAAAAAAGAATGATTTACTATATGTCTCATTACTCTCATTACTCTGCAATGTACGTCAAAATTATGTGGTGGGTTTCATTGCAACGAGTGGAGGATGACCGAAGTTGGATGATAATGGCCAGCTTCGGAGGTTGTAGAAGCGGAAAGTGTTTACTGAATTTTCGGTGCAAAAACGACACAATGCTTCAGCTTCATTTTCTGTCAATCCTTCTTCGGACTCAACTCTCAGTCCTCCCTCAAGAGGGTGGTCGAACTCTATTTATAGAGTTTAGGAGAGACATTCCCACAAAATGAAAGGAGTTTGGATCACTTCATCGGACGACCCGAAGAAGTTCTCTTGATAGGGCAACATTGTGTAGACATTTGAGTGTCTGAATGATGTTAGAATTGATTGATCTTTGACTCGTTCAATTCATCTTGTTAAAACGTTCAATTTGACTATAAACTTTTCAAATTTTGAATTATTTTAACATTTTAATTAGACACCAAAAAACTTCTAAAAGTGATTTATTAACTTAATTTGACTCTGAATTGGTCAAACATTGTTGTCATTGATTCTGTCTCATCAAACCTATCAATCACATTTCAAGTCGAATGTTATAAATTTGTTGAAGGTGTATAAAAAATCATTAACATATAATGACTGAATTTTGATATAAATAGATGAATTTTAAAATAACAAAATTGATGTAATATTAATTCTACTCATTAGTGATAAACATATGATATTCCTTAAATCATTATATATTTTATAAATAATATAACAATTCTTTTAAAACATCCAGAAAAAAGTAGTTGAAAATAAAATAAAGAGCATTTACATACATACCACCCAACTCTTATGTATTTACATATCTAACATTTAAATTTTATTTTTTATATTTATACCATTCAGAGTTTTCATAACATAAAAAATATTATCATTATTTTAAAAAAAATGCACCTTTTGATGCCTAAATAAGTGATAAAAGTAAAAATGGGACCTTAGATTTTAAAT
Source organism: Papilionanthe hookeriana x Papilionanthe teres (assembly GCA_022702705.1). NCBI lineage: Eukaryota > Viridiplantae > Streptophyta > Magnoliopsida > Asparagales > Orchidaceae > Papilionanthe > Papilionanthe hookeriana x Papilionanthe teres. The sequence continues at coordinate 99,745,863 of CM040429.1, read as the reverse complement.
ATGTAATAATTATTTTAGCATTTTATAAACTTTAAAACTGTACACAGCAAAAATACTAGCATTAATCTCAAAAGATCAAGCAGCTACGAAGGAGTTTCAGGCGATTGAAATCCAATGCGAAGAGCGAAACGTGCTGGAGAAGCGATCGGTAAACACAGCACCATAATCAACTGACTGATCATCGACCAAGCGAACTCAAACAAGTAATCGGACGTCTTTGATCAGTCAACTAGGCAATTCGACGGAAGCCGATCCAAACAGAAGTTTCCGACGATCGACAAACTTAAAATTTACAAATTCCACAATCGAGCAATTAAAAATTTGATAAAAATTTAAAATGTGAAAAGACATTTTATAATAAATTTTGATATTTGGATGACAATTTAAAAAAAAAGGTTAGAAGAAAGTGCCCCATTTATCTTTTTAATAAAACTCATATAATTGTATTTATTTTTTGTGGGGACAATTACATACACACCACTAGAAACTTGGTATTTACAAATCAACCAACCGCTGTCATCCATTTTCCAAATTCTCACTCAAAAATAAAAAAATTATAGTAAAACCCCAACTTATACATTTCATTTTTACCAAATTCTCAATAGTTTGCTCATGAAATGCATATATATATATTAATTTGGGAGTTCAAGTATCACATAGCTATAGAATGTTAAAGTTGACAGCTATATTTCAATCGTATGTGAGCTAACTCGAGCTCAGCTTGATAAATTGCACGTGAACGGTGCTCGATGAGCTGACACCAAGCTCAAACCAACCCTGACTCCACTAGTTGCTGGTGAGTCGACTCGTTTTAAAAAATATATATTAATATAAAATCTACTTTTAAAAATAAATTAATTTCAAGTTTTTATGTTTAGAATTAGGTAAATATATATAAAAAAAAGTCAATCATATTAACTACTTATTATTTATCTCCCAATCGCTCATTATATTTATTTATTTTTTTATTATAACACTAGCTTAAGTTTATATATATATATATAGACGTAAGAATTGTATTGTGTAAGAGTTCGTTTAGGGCAGCATATTTGGTGCGGTGGCGTTTTGAAAAAACACTTAACCTGTTTGAGTAAACTGCGTTTTGACAGCTTTTGCACTTTCAAAATGCAGAAAATAGCTTTCATACCGCACCTATTTAGGTGTGGTGGCAGCTTTCTGGCGGTGGTCTGACTTTTAAAAAAAATAAAATTTGCAATAGCCACCACACCTAGCTTATCAGCAGATTATTTTTAATCAGCTTATCAACAAATTATTCAATAAGCTGCAGCTGCCCCATACAGACCCTAAATATGTAAATGCCCCAAATTTATATGGCACCACTCGTCTCAAAGCAAAATTCAATGATTTTGTGATCCAGCCTTGTCGAAAGTGAACTCAGTTAGAATATTTTGACTCCAAAAAATTTCTCCTGCCCTAATTTAATAACAGCTAAGCTGTTCTTGAACAGGTTTTGGTTTATTAAACGACCCAATTTGCTGATTCAAAACCCTAATTTTTGCAGACTAAATTGTAAATAACATTACAATTGCAGATATCTATGGAGGGGAAAATATGATGGTAGGCTGCATAAATACCTGGAACCATATGGGCTTTTGACGCGAGAAGGCAATATATGCATATGATACAGTGCGATTGGGAGCCATATATGTGCGCCAAATTCAGGAGGATTAGGGTTGCTCACGTTTGATCGTTGAAGAAGGGGTGCTGCAGGGCTTCTCGAGCAGTTAGACGCTCTGTTGGTTCAAATCTCAGGAGCCCGTATAAGAGATCTGTTATTGATGATCTGGAGCATTCCAGGTGCCGGGAAATTAAATCCTGAATAAATTAATTAATTAATTAAAACATAATTTCTAGCTCAAAATCATGCTTGGATTGTTAAGCAAACGAGCATATATATAGATATATATATATAGATTATGTGTGTTTAACTGGTTGACTTGCTGAACTGAACATGAGCCATTTATGAACATAAAAACTACTTGAAAGTCATAACATATGAATTGTATAATCAACTTGTCAGTATAACTCTAAAAATATAAATATATGGATATGAATATACAGGATCTCTCTCTTTCTCTCTCTTACTCTACACAAAGGTGCGGCATGAATACATTTTTATGCATAACATGTAAAACTAGTACACATGTTGTATAAGCAAACATAGGCGTAAAAGCATATACAGATATACTGAAAATTTCTTTAATTTTTCCATGCAGATATCAACCCAATTTTGCATAAGTAGCTGAACTGAAGCCCACATGTTGAAGTGGAAGACCACCTGCCAAAGTGGCTGAACCAAACCCGCCTCTTAATCCCATTATGTTTATTCTTTCCAAAAGGACAGCTTAGCCCACATATACGAGAACAGTTATCGGAAAAGCCATCATGACTAGTAAGAATATCTGTCAACTCTATTAAAAACAACGCCCAACACTTGAGACTTGATCTCTTCACCCAGAAACTAGAGACAAGAATCATAACGATAACACCTGACACCCGCATCGCAATCGTTTTATAAAAGACATCAGATAGAAGCAACGTACCATTCAGGATGTACTACATTTATTTTATGGCTTTATTTCCTAGTGTACAGAAGAGAAGGAAAAAAAAGTGGGAAGTGGGGAGGGAACATCTCTCTCTCTCTCTCTACCAATGATGTCTCCTCTACAGTATTATATCTTTCATCAAGCTATATGTACTCACGAATGATACAGGACTCTACATCCTAAAAAGGATTCAACACATACTTACCACTCAATTTTTTTATATATTTACATTTACCTAACACCTAAACTTTAACTTTTACATGCATAACTTAGGCATGAAAATGTGTGTTTCAATTTTTAAAAGTGAAAATGGTGGCATCTTTTATGTGATGTGAAAGATTTGGGTGGTATAAGTATGAAAAAAGAAAGCTAATAGATATGTAAATACATAGGAATTGAGTTGTATGTATGTAAATGCCTCTATAGATAATTAGGGAAATTGAAAATACACATCACAAAATTCTTATGTATTTACAACACCCAAAGTATGAAATTTACACTTATAGTAAATTGGCGTCATAAACCTATATGCATGAGGTGCATTTCACTTTTAAAAAGATAATGATGGTGGCGTTTTTTATGTGATGTTAAAGATTTGAGTGATATGCATGTAACATTTAGGTGTTACATATTCAAATACACAAGAATTGTGTGGTACGTATAAACCTATATGCATGAGAAGATGCATTTCACTTTTAAAAAGACAACGATGGTAGCGTTTTTTGTGATGTTAAAGATTTGAGTGGTATGCATGTTAACATTTAGGTGTTATATATTTAAATACACAAGAATTGTGTTGTACATATGTAAATGCCCTATATAATTAATGAGTCGAAAAAATATACGAGCTTATAAAAAGTAGTTAATTTGAGTAAAAATTTGAGCTGTAAATGAACAATGAGAGCTTTTTTTGAAAGTTTGAGTTAAAGGTCTAAGAAATCAAACCTCAAGTTTGTCGAGTTTTCTAACAGCCCTGATGCTCTCCCTTGACACGGCTCCTTCCGGCCAGTTCAAATGGGCCCCACGTTTGAAATATTTCGATGAAGAACTACTGTATTTGATGAGAAAATATTAGCATGAGAAAGGAAGCCTCAGTATATACTTATAGAAGATCATGATTACCATCTAGCATCAAAAGGGAAAGAGAGCTCTGAGTAAAGCTGTCTAAAATAAAATTATGAAAACAAATGAAAATAATATATTGCCAAACCGGGAAAGCTATAAGAATAAACAGGACCCTCTTCGTGGGTGGCATAATATCAAGAAATGACAATGAATTTACATATCTAACACCTAAACTTTACCTTTTACATCTATGCAGCCCAAATCTTTGCTATCACGTAGAATATATCACTACTTTAAATTTTAAATGTAAAAATACACCCTTTTGGCATAGGCTGGATGGTATAAACGTAAAAAATTGAAGTTTGGGTGTTAGACGTGTAAATACATTGGTGGCATGCATGTAAATGTTCCTATTAAATTTTAAGGGCATTTACATACATACAACGCAATTCTTTACATTTACATATCTAACACCTACGTTTGATATTTACATGCTACCACTCAAGTCTTTAACATCATATCAAAAATACCACTATTAACTTTTTAAAAGTGACATGACATATTCCATGCATAAGTTTATAATACCGAAGTGTCATACATGTAAATATCAAACTTTAGGTGCTATATGTGTAAATACATAAGAACAGTGTTATCTATGCATGCAAATCTTCCTGCGTTTTATTATTTAAAAATTATTTATCAATTTCAATAATTTAGGACATGTGTTTGATGATGGCCTATGAAAACAAGATCTGTTCTCTTCAACTATGATGGTTCAAGACAAGGGTGGTGTACTATTTGGTTCAGTTTAAGTATCTAAATTCACTGGTACTTTATAACTGCTACTGTTGTGTTCCCATTCTGCCACTACTGCGGACCGAAACACTAATTTGCTGCCCTTTATGAAGTTCTTGTAGGGAACTATAAATAAGGTAAAAATGATGTGTCTAAATACTAGGAAAATTTACATACATAGCACTCAATTTTTACTTATTTACATATATAACAACTAAACTTCAATTTTTACAATCATACCGGCCAAACTATGGATGAAAAATGTTATTTTCACTCTTTAGAAGTTAAAATGTTGGTATTTTTGATGTGAAATCAAAGATTCTGGTGGTGTAAATGTAAAAGACGACGTCTAAGTGCTAGATATGTAAATAAACAGGAATTGGGTGGTATGTATATAAATGCCCCTAAATACTACGAGGTTTGTTTGTTTACTTCACAACTGGCTTTATACGAGAATAAAGATGAATTAAGGAGCCATTTTGAATCGCTTTCGATTTTGATTTTCTATTTTCTGTTTTAGTTTTGTTTTGTTTACGTTTTGATTTAAAACAAAACATGTTTGGCATGTTTAATTAAGATACGGCTGTTTTTTAAAACATTCAAAACAACTACCAGTTATTTTGAGTGCTTTCAAAAAAATATATATTTACTTTTAGAAATAATATATAAAAATATATTAAAAACACATTAAATAAAACATGTTCATAAAAGCAAATGAAAAAACAAAAACAAAAACCAAGACAAAATTGATCCAAACCCTAAGCTATAATTCACCAACAAATCTTATAGGAGTATTTACATATATGTATATATATTAAATAGCATTACAATCATTCTAATCAGACTATCACACCTATGATTAATGCCATTGAGGAAAACATAATGGTATCTCTTCTGATGCTTGCTACATGCATGCAGATTCAATTAATAAATGATTGTTCATGAATATTTGTTGGAGAATGTTTTCAATGTAGAAAATAAATGGCCGCTAAAATATCAACATCTGATTAATGTAAATTAGAATATATGCATGTATTAGATCATCTTTATGAACCTGAATATATGATTGCATGAGAGTAGGAATTTGAAATTGAAATCCAATTTGATAAAAAATCATACGTCAACATGAATTTAAAATAGAAATTAAATCTACAACTGTACATAAAACTTCATCAATCATATCTACTACATTTGTTACTGTTATAAGAAAAATGATTCATGTAACCGACCCCACTTATTTGAGATAAAAGCTTCTTCTTCTTGTTGCTGTATATCTGACCACAGTTAATGACTCCAACAAATAATTTGATAAAAGTAACTTTTGATTACTTATTACCCTTTGACGCCTTATCAAATTGATATTGATATTTTTTATTACTGGATTAGTGGCATGTAAATTCAAAAATGCAACTTCATGAAGTGAATTAGGTCGCAATGATATTTTAAGAAATTTGTTAATGATAAATGTATTAAAACAAATCTAAAATTTAAAACTCATCTTATTTGGACAATTTTGAAGATGCATAAATCATCAAAAATTTATATAAAATCATTTGGTTTAAATTTTTCAAAAAGGTTATCCATCCATATAAACATTATAATTATGTAGTTTGTCATTTTCTTATTTCTTTATCACCAAACATATAGGAAGCAATTAAAGGTCATTAGCATATCCATTAAAAGAAACATTAATCTTCTGCAATTTTTATTACTTGTATTTGTATGATTTATTTAACTTGCATAAGGACATTGAAAAAAAAATTGACAAGTATGATAACTAGAAGTTTTTTATAGATCTAAATAGAAGACAAAAGATTTAAACTTAGTGATGAAGTAATAGTGCGTTTAAATTCACAAATGCTTTCATTAAGAACCATTAAGAAATTAAATGCAAAAAATAAGGGTTATATGAATATTACAACACATTATAATTATTTCCTATAACTTAGAAATTTGCTAGAAATTATACCCATAAGCTAGTTTTCAAGGCATCCAATTTGACCTTATTTCATTAACAACTACCGATTCCATAGAATCTCTCTCTTTCCATCTCATAAATTTGCACCAAATTTTCAGCCACACCTCTATATACAAAATATCCCTAAAGTTCTTCTGAATTATGAGATTCTTTTCAACATCAACGGGGAATTCTAGCGATAGCTTGATGAAATATTAAATTTTAAATTCACCAAAGCCAAATTCATCTAAGTAGATTTAAAGATGATTTCATACTAATTGTAGAAGTGAAGTCAATGAATGATCCAAGTAAAATTTTTATTTAGTTTTATCATTTGGCGTTTATTTTATTATGAAATATCAATTAACTTGAAACATGAGGCCTATGAAAACAACATGCGTTCTATTTAATTATTATGGCATGAAACAAATAGTTTATGAATCATTTTTTTTTACTGTAATCTTGTGTGCAATTGGATTCCATTCTGTCAAAAGACCAAATTATGGACGTCGTTCTTCGCTATAGTTGACTTTTTTTTTTCTTTTAGGTAATTCTAAATATTATGTTATTGACTTTGCTAGGTTTCAAGATTTACTAAATTTGATACAGGTGAAATTATAATTGAGCAGAATCTTTTTCAATATTAAGCTAATTATGGGCTATTTAATTTTTCTCATTGATTACTATAGATTTATTCAATCCTTACATTATTGATAGGATTATAATTCTCGTATATTCTAATTTTGATAATAGGTGAGCTTTTGCAAAATTAGTAATTTTTTGACATATGAATCCTAAGTTTCTTTATATGATCTGCATTTTGCAGTCATTTTACTGTTCTAATTGCATTGGGAAACATAAAGCTTAGAAAGTCCTATAACAGTTAGCCTCTTCTCGGGCAGCTACACAACTGCGTTGCCAGCAAATATTGCCTAAAAGTTCTGCACAAATCAGAAATTTGCAAAACCATCCGGTAAATCTCATTGTTAACGATCCAATGTAAATTTTTCATAGCATATTTAGTACGGCACAGAGACAAACACTAAAGCCAGTAGTTGGGAAGTTCGAAGAAATTTCAAAAAGCCAACTAGACCACATCAAATAAACATTCTGTACTTGCACTAGGCGTGTAAAAGTCAAACTCATGTATAAGACAACTTGGGCTTGGGTTGATAAGTGGCTTGTGAGCTGAGCTTGATGACCTAACAAGTCAAGTCAAGCCCCGATTTGACTCATTAGCTCAAGAGCATGCTCAATTAAAAAGAATATTAACATAAAATATACTCAAATTATATTAAAATTCAAAACTTCATATTTACATTATTAAGAAGGTATAAAAATGGTATTTTACATTATTTTTTATCAAGTAATATCTAATTATTTGTCTCCTAATTGCTCCCTCTATTTGTAATTACTCATTTTATTATAAGATTAGTGTGAATTAATATTACTTTCTCTCTTTTATAATAAACAAGTCAGCTCTGAGCCAACTCAAATTCATAGAGTTGAGCTCAAGCTCAAGCTCGAGCTTGATTAATTAATCAAGATCAAGATCAAGCTCAAGCTCAAGCTGAGAGTGGCTCAAGCTCGATTCGACTCATTTACACACCTAACTATAAAGTGTGAAACATTCATTGTTGCTAATATTACGTAAAAAGTTAGGGTATAATAAAAAAAAGTCTAAGACACAAGTTGCTTAGAACTGAAAACCAATCACCATAAATGAGTGCATGTAAAAATCTAACTCAAATTCGTATTAATGGTCTGCACTTGATAGAATTGTTTGGACTATACATCAAAACTCTAAGCAAACAATTATGTCAAGAAAGGCGTCACAAGTATAATCAAAATTAATGGCATATATGCACCAATTTTTCACTCTAAAAAAGGATACTTACTTGGATCCTCTAACCATATGCTCCGGCATTGGTCCCAAAACTCTTTCCATCATCGCAAGGTGCTCTAAATTCTCGTGAGTTTGAAACAATGCTTCACCCTGCAGCCAAAGAAACATCCGATAGGGCAAAGAGTTTCCTCTAAAAAGAGATGTGATACGACGAGTAAGTGAAACTAACCGTACAAAGCTCAACGAGTATGCAACCAATGCTCCAAATATCACAAGGATAATGCCATCCCAAACCTGAACCAAAAATGTTTCAATCGCACAACTAAGAATCCATGACAAAATGTATTTCTAATAATAAGAATAACATATAAAAATCCAATCCATACTATGTAACAAAAAATATTCTCAATCAACAAAGGAAGAGCTTACATAGCTCCAAAATTGCAGCTGTAAAAATTAAAAAACGAAAAGGGATTTTCATGTTTATGAAATAGAAGGAGAGCGAGATTTTTTTCTTTTTTTGGGAAATTTGCATACATACCACACAATTCTTATGTATTTACATATCAAACATTTAAACTTTCATAGTTACATTATAACACTTTGGTGTCATAAACCTATGCGTGGAAAGATATATTCACTTTTAAAAAGCATGCACTAGTGGTATTTTTTATGTTCCGTTAGGGATTTGTTGTTATGTTTGTAAATATGGAAAATTAAGCGCTAGATACGTAAATACATAAGAATTGTACGGTAGGAATGTAAATACCCCTTTATTCGTTGTTCTTTGACAGGACAACCCTAGTTACAGTCATCTGCCAGCACATAAAACTTCTAAAACATTTAAAAGATAACCCAAAGAACTAAAAAGGTGAGTCAAGCGTCACAGGGAACTAAAGTTCAAGATTTTTAATGCTTACAACAAAAATAAAAATAACCTTGAGTATGTAGAGCAAAAAACAAGGATAATCAGAAATCAAATACCCTCGTCTAAGATCTTCGAAATACATTTAGGGTAAAGAACATCGGAATCTCTATATGGAACTGTAGTGCGACACATAACAAATGCTAAAATCTGGACTATATTTACTCTAAGGTTCTACAGAGACAAAAGGCAAAAAAAACTAAAAGTTACATGCATAGCACACAATTCTTATGTACATGACTCACACCTAAACTTTCATATCCACGCACGTAACACTCAAATCTTTAATATTCTATCAAAATTAGCACCATGAACACTATTTAAAAGTCAAATGCACATTTTAATGCATAGGTTTAAAGTAACAAAGTGCTACTTATGTAAATATTAATGTTTAGGTGTGAGATATAAGAATTGTGTGCAACGTATGTAGATTTTCCAAAACCTAACAAAGTCTCAAAAGTCATTGAACCGTCACTCATGTTAACGGAGAACGGTGAAGCAGTTTCTTCCAGAAAACTAATTTACCTAAAATAATCTCTGGTGCCCTGTAATGCCTCGTCGAAACTATGGAGTTATGATCATGATTCTCAAATGCAGTACTACCAAAATCAATCAGCTTTATGGCACTTGACTTCGGCAAGTACCTGAATTGGATCTCATCTTGTGAATACCTCTGTAGCATCCCAAGCAATCATTCAATATAGCCACTTTAGTCCACATATTTTGAGTTAATAGATAAGTAAAGTGTCAAAATAATCCCTTAACTATTTACATGGCGTCATTTTAGTCACAGGGTATGTAAAAGTGCCAAAATTAGTCTCAAACTCGTTTAATATAGACTGAAATAGTCCCCATTTAGGCCCTTTAAAAGATTATGATTATGAGAATTAAATTGACACTTTTATAGAATCTGACTAAAATGACCCATGACAAGTGTAAGAGGGTCATTTTGATGCTTTTCTTAATAAAATTAATGTTTCTAATATCAATAAAACCAAATACCTTGCAGGTTGGAACTTTTATATATTCAGAAGACACAAGAAGAATGTTTTCTGGCTTCAGATCAGTGTGAATAAGTTGTAAATCATGCATATCTATGTCGCAAAGGAAAAAAAAATGTTAAGTCTGACCCTCAACGTCTAAAGTAAAAGCAATAGAAGATCCATTAAACCAGAGATTAGTAGACAAAAATACTAATAAAAATCAGCTAACAGAGAATAGTAAACACACATGCAACAGCTTCCAAAAGCTGGCGTCCGAACTCTCGAACGAGTTCCACAGGAAACGGGCAGTATTTATTTTTCCTTAAGAAATCATATAAACTTGGCCCAAGCTTCTCACACACCTGATAACAGCATTGAATTCCATTCAAATAAAACTTACTAAGCTTAACTCCTCATAAAAAATCTAAAAAATTCATGCTACAATTAAAATTCAAAGCATTCTCTTTTTTCAGAGAGGAAATATCATAAAGATCATTTTTTTACAGGCTGCACCTACAATCCATATAGCCGCAATAAACACATCTCACAAATAATCAACAATAAAGTATAACGCCAAATAAGAAAAACGTTAAACCAATTAATTATCTAAAATTTGGATGAAGGACAAGACAAAATCTAGGTCTACTTACAATGCATATGTGGTTTCGATAGTCAAACCACCTTCGAATCTGGACGCAACTACATTAAAATAAAACAAAGGCAAGACCTTGCGTAAAAACAATGGTTGTATTCATCAAAAATAAAAAAGACGCATTTGCGTACATAGCACACAATTATTATGTATTTACATATCTCACACTGAAAACTTTCATATTAATACACAACACTCAAATCTTTAATATCACATCAAAAATAGCACTATTACCACTTTTTAAAAGTGAAATAAACAATTCGATGCATAGGTTTAAAGCGCCAAAGTGCTATGTACGTAAATATGAATGCTTAGTTATGAGATATGTGAATACATAAGAATTATGTGCTGCGTATGCAAATTTCCCTAAAATAGAAATTAGTACATACCGTGACCCTTCACGATCATTCTTAGACAGGCTATTAAGAACATCAATTTCGATCATTGCAGCATGGCGATATTTTCGCAAGCTCCGAACCACCTTGATAGCTACATACTCACGTAATTCCCTATCCCAACATTCCAAAACACGGCCAAATGTACCTGCAACACTGGCCCCATGCTGACCAACGGCGACTGGAAGAGAAATAAAAGAAGCAACAGAGCAACTCATAGTATATTGAGCATACCTTCCCCAATCTTGCTAAGAATTTTATCTGTATTTGAAAAAAAAAATCAACAAACATAAAAATAACAAGTATTCAATAAGAATAAAATGTTGTCTCGAAGAGAGTAAAAGCAAGCACTTTTATGAAGCTATAATTACAAAAAAAATCAATTTCTTCCGCAGAGATGATGAGGACGACAGAGATAAGAAAACGGGACCAGTAATTTGATTAAAATGAAGCTCTAATCTAGATATATGAGAAAAATAATGAGGGAAAACATAAATGTTTGTGGCTTCGCAGTCTCAATCAAAGGGTTATTTGTTGTCTTCAATGAAAAATCAAGAGCAAAACGCTTTAAAAAATATTATATCAAATTCCTTACATCGAGGGGTGAGATTCTCTCCAAGATCAAAAACATAATGCCCCTCTCGATCATCTTCCCTCCATGGCGGTGAAGCCCTACGAGCTGTTGAAACCGTTGTGTCAAACCTATCCGCCTACATAGATCCAAGGACAAACATTTCCACACAAGTTCAAAACCCAATAAATCAAATCCCAACCCTAGGAACCCACGCCACAATCCTATAAAACCCTAGATGTAAACCTAACCCTAATATCATGGGTCACAAGAAACACCTCTCGATTGGTTGGTGCCACATCCCATGCAAGACGAAGTCTCTTCCTTGTGTGAGTACTCTCCATCTAAAATGAGCACAAAGCTATAATCTTTTGTAGAAGTTTATTTTCAAAATTTCCGATTCTGCAACCAAAAGATTAGAAGCAAGGCTTATTAACAATGAACATGCATAATACAATTTCATGCCTAGAACAATCAACCCCAAAAATTTCATGCCTAGAAAAAGACTTACAAAATTAAATAAGTGTGTTAAGAGAACTACTAATGCAAATCTAACCAAAATCAATACATATGGAAATAACTTGCATAACTAAGTATGGACTAATGACCTCAAACTTCAATTAAGATTCCCCCATAGACCATAAATTTCAACTTCAAATTCACCAAGAAAGATTGGTAAAATGACAATGTAAATCTCAGAACACGATTATATATAAAAAATTAAGAACCTTTTATATGACATGCCTACACAATATCAATCAAAAGTCTTCTTTTACAGATTCAACAACATCCAAAAACTCTAGGAGTATATATTAACCAAAACAATGTTTAGATTTCAACATCTTTCTTCTCCAAAGCATAATTTATTTGATAAATAAAATAGTCAAGCGTATGCAAGCCATCCTAAAACCCAAACACCGTGATATTTCAGCATTCAGACACTAACATAAAATGTACTAATATTATCCAAATTACATACTTACTAAGCTACAGCCAGAGGAATTTCTTTTTACTCTGCGAATGTTCGTTTTTTTGCATGAAATCATTCATAGGCTACTCCATCGTGACTACAACAGTGAATCTCATTTATACAGGCTAGGGTTTAACGCATTTCTTTCAAAAATCAACTCGCAATCTTCCATAGAAATTCACGATAATTATCAATCATTCCATAATCTCGATTTCAAATTTCTTTCAAGAAATCACCAAAGACGGCATGAGAAGACGGAAGAAGAAAATAAAAGAGGAACTAGGGCACAAACCTTCATATATCGTGCTCCTCACCGATCAAGTGATCCTCTCCCTTACGTTCACCTCCTTTATCTCCAGCTCTCTCCCCTTCTTGATCCCTCTGGTTCCGGTCCGTCCTTCTCCAGCAGCTCCCGATCTCTGCCTGCTAAGTACTTTCTTCTTCCTCCCGCCGCCCGCGGTCCTGATAAAAGGGACGGGTCGGGTAAACCGGCAAAACAAATTTTGGGCCGATTCGATTCCAATGCTCCGCGAGGTGTTATAACGAATAATGATCCATTCGAATATTTGAAGTGGTGGGTGGAGCATAATTTGGGTGAACGATAATAAAATGGGCCATTTCCACCATTTTATTCTTATGTATTCATTAGGCATTTGTTAGGTACGGCTCATATACCGGTAATTAGAGTTTTCTTAGAATAAAGAGGTGTGTTTCTTCATTAAAGAGGTTGGGGGGAGCAAGGGAATTTTTGTATTTTATCTATGGGTTTTTTATCTATTTATAGATGTGTAATCCTATGGATATGTGAACCGAACTATGTGACTCCTCTGAAATAGTGAATTCGCCACTTTGCTCCCGAGGACATAGACATCTTTGCTGAACCTCGTTAAATCTCTGTGTTTTCTTCTGTTTTGTGTCTATTCTTGCTTTTAATCCGCCCTAAATTTCACAATAGCATTTACATAAACATTAAAGTTCATGTGTCAGATACATAAGTACATTTAAATTAAGCACTGTGTATGTAAATCTTCCATTTATATGTTTATTACCTAAATTTTGACCTTTATATTTATGTGTAGCCGACGGAAGCAAAGATCCGTCGCCCCTCTTATTCGGTCGACCATCCTATCCAACCAACCCGCCCGCCACCGCACTCAACCGGAAAGCCACCTCATCAAATGGATCTATCAATAAAAATGTGCCAGATACACGAAAATGTGACAGATGTATGAAAATGTGTCGGATATAAGAAAAATGTTTATGATATACAAAAAGATGCAAATAAAGATAAAAATAACATGCAACTCCCTCGAGACAATAATGTAATTATTACACTTTTATTCTTCTATCATCTATAAACAGGAGAACATTTTTCATGTCAGATGACTTACGTCATTTAAGTTTTCCAGCCATCTAGGCATGACTCTCCCATTCTCTCGTAACAACATCTTTACATATATAAAATATATCATCTTAAAGACTCCATAAAAGAAAATTATCTCCTCCTTTTATAAATATTTTTAAGGAAGGTTTGCATATATACCACACAATTCCCAAGTATTTACATATCTAGGACATAAACTTTAATTTTTCACATATATATCACCTTGCCTATGTGTGAAAAGGTGTAAATGTGATATAAAAGATTTGGTTGATGCAAATATAAAGTTTAAATACGTAAGAATTTATGGGTATGTATGTAAATAACCCAATTTTTAATGAAATATTATGAATTTTATGATCATTTATGGCCAATTAAGATCTAACAATCAATATGGTTTAGATAAGTCAATATTATGAAAACCAACATGACTATTAATCGCCAACACATTAATTAATTGAGCCCAAACGTACAAAATTGTTATCCCGAACATAATATTTCTTTTATGGAATAACAAAACCGCTTATAAGCTATAACTCCTATATTACACCCTGCATTTATTATCAACATATATGCCCATTGCAACAATATTAGGGCCCTAAACGAGTCGAGTTTGAGCGAGCTTAGACTTCCGCTCACTCGAAATTGCATGAGTTCGAAATTGGTTTGTAAACGGTGTGTTGGTGTTTGGCTCAATTTAAATATTCTTGTTCGCGTTTGATGTAAAATTAGCTCGTCAAAATTAATTGGTAAAAAATAGATGTAGAGTGTTCGATTCAAAACTGAACCAAATATGTGCAAAAGAAGTCATATAACCACTGGCTGTTATAATTTAAATCGTATATAATATATTATTATAAAAATAATTATATTATTGTTTATTTTGAACTAAAACGAGCGAACACGAGCGAACACATTGTTCATGTTCGACTTGTTTACTTAATGAATGAGTTAAACACGAGTTATTCACGAACAATGTGGTCGAATAAAATATAAGAATATTTACATATACCACACTCACTTCTTATGTATTTACATAACCAACACATAAATTCAAATTTTTACATATATTCTTGGGTAATCTACATGCACACCCCACACTTTTTATGTATTTGCATATCTAACACCAAAAACTTAATATTTACATTTGTAACAACTATTTATCATAAAATTATATATAAAAAAATACCTACTTCATTTTTAAAATACATTGATTGTAATATTTTTGATGCTGTGTTAAGAGAAAAATTATTACAACAGGAGTCATGATGCAATTTTGCATCGGGACTACAATCAGGATCTGCTACGTGTACAGACAGACTCACTCATATATTAAATTATTATTATTTTTTTAACTAAGGTGAGCTTGCCTATACACCTAACAAGCTCTGATTGGGATTCGAATACAGTTGACTCTTGATGCAGTAATTTTTCGTGTTGACGATTTGAAAAGTATAAATGTTTATGTATTAGATTTGTAAATACATAAAACTCATGTGCTCCCATGCAATTAAATTAACTTAAATTCCACATGAAACTAATAACTCCTCCATTCCGCCATTAATGTCATAACAGTTCTCTTCATTTAATTTTCACATTTCATGCTATAAATACTCGCACGCAGAGATGCATCCATCGGCTTCTACCTCTGTTGCCCCCTCCCTTCTCCCCAAAACCAGATCGATTATGGCGACGGGGAAGAAGAAAGGCTTTCATAAATCCATCAAAGTCTACTTCTCAATGCTGAAGAAGATGCCCACCTCTCTCACACACCTCTCCTCCACCCCTTCTTCCTCCTCCAGCTTCCTCTTCTCCGCCTGCAAATACCCCAAAACTCCTTCTTTTGCTCTTAATCGCACCTCCGCCACCACCACCACCACATCCGCCGCCGACGCCGCCGCAACTCTATCTGACGTCGATCGATTTCTCCACGAAAACTTCCAGTCTCTCTACCCACCACCGCCGGCCACATCTAACTCGTCGCCGGAGCCATGTTCTCCGACCTCCAGCTCCGGAGAAGCGGCGGTGACGGCTTCCGGCGGAGGGGTGGCGGTGATGACGTTTTCGAAAGACCCTTATGAGGATTTCCGGCGATCAATGGAGGATATGATGGAGGCTCGTCACGTGGATAAATCGGGGCCGTTGGATTGGGATTTTATGGAGGAGCTTTTGTTGTGTTATTTGGAGCTGAATGAACAGCGCGTTCATAAATATATTCTTCGGGCGTTTACGGACCTAACGGTCAGTTTTCGCCGGAGAGAAGGGGAGGAGCGGCGGCGGAAACCTCCGTCGAGGAGGCGGAGGAGTGGAAGAACGGAGAATATTCCGGTGGCCGGACGGCAGTTTCCGGCGGATGAGTAGTTTGAGTTTACGAGAAGTTTTTTTATTATTTTTGTGATTCATGTAAATAAATAAATAAATAAACGAATGGATATTGCATGTTTAATTATTTTGAAGTAGAGTTTTGATAGTGAGAAAATATTTGTTTCGTACAATAGTCTGGATGGGCTGTCATATGATACATGAGAAAAAATTGCGTGCAGAAGACGTACGCAGAGCTGCGTATGTAAACGGGTATAAGAGGGTTACAATGGGGTTATATCTACATTATAACTCTATGTAACCTATTTATAAGCCTCTTGTAACCCGCCTGTAAACTACCAATATATGAAAATACAAGTGAGATTACAGGAGTTACAAGAGTGGTATAAATAGATTACAAGAGGTTATAGCACGGATATAACCTCCATGTACCTCATTTACACCTCATTTATGTACGCAGCTCTGCGTACGTGTTCTAGACGCAATTTTTTTCCACGATACATGACAGCATGATCACATTAAGAAGTGTTGTTCGAATGTACGGTATTGTTATTAGTATTGATTTTATTTGAAAATTTTATATATATTTAGCATAATTCTTATCTATTTATATATCTAACTTGTTCTTCGGGTTACGGGTTCAAATCTCTCTTCGATAAGTTTGTCAATAATTAGGGCGATCCTCGAACAGATAGGCATATAGTGAGAAAGAAATTTTTTTTTTATCTAAATTAAAATTAAAATTTTTATAATAATTTTACATTTATATTTTACAAAATAAATATAAATAAAATAAATATTTATTAGACAACTATTTTCCAACTAAAAATGCAGCCGCACTAAGCGGATCTGAAAACCTTTGATGTGTAGCGGTTAAGGAATCCAACATATGGGAGCCATGCTTGTCGCTTAGTTTAAGGATTTGGTTAAATATTTCTTTTTTACATTGGAATCCAAATTTTATCATTAATTATCATTTTGCCCCTCCCATAAGTTAATTTCTCATATTTAAAAAACTTTTTGAGCACATGCCATAATAATTTTGCTTAATTATCATATAATTTTTAAAACTTTAGTCTGTTGTATGTGTTTTTGGGTAGGGTGTAAACGAGCCGAAAACGGGCGAGCCAGGCTCAATTTGTGTTCAGGTCGTTTATATTTCCAGCTCAAAAAGTTTATTCGTCTTCGGCTCGTTTGTTTAGCAAGCCGAGCACAAGATGAACACGAGCCATTTATGACAGAGTTGTTTTGACAACCTTAATCATGTACCCATAAGATGCTTAGGATTGGTGTAAGATTTAAAAATTATTGTACATATTAAAACATCATTTGAATCTAATTTAATAATTTTTATTCTATTTTCTTAATTAATACTTTTAATTGATTATAAATCATTGTAGTCTTGTAGGCAATTAAATTTTTTTAAAATACTACAATCGAAAAAATATATATAATTGATGAGTAATATTTCGAGTCAAACACGAACGAACAAATCTTTATTTGTGTTCGACTCGTTAATTTAGCGAACGAGCCGAACACGAGCTACTTAACGAGCCGAACTCAAGCTGCTCGCGAACAACGAGCCGTTTTGATAGCCCTATTTTTGGGTTATGGGTGTTTACATAAATACCAAATTCTTATATATTTATATATCTAACAATTACATTAATTATCATTTAATTGCTATGTATTTATATAATTACCCTTACCTAAACTTCAATTTGTACACATGCCACATTACTATGTATTTCACTTTTTAAAAATAAAAAATAGTGATATTTTCGACGAGATATAAAAAAATTGCGGCATAAAAAGTAAAAAAGAAAAGTTTAGGGAAAAATATTACGTCCGGACTACGCACGTACGTGCACGTGCGGAGCCCAATCCACGAGAGACACGTGGAATCCCGCAATAACACGCAATTTCGCGGTTAGCGGTGTTCTGGGCGGAATAAATCGTAAGAATTTGGGGGTATGTATGTAAAGGACCCTAAAAATAATTAGTAAAAGAAAGATGATGAAAGCTGCTGTAAAGGAGATAATTTAATAATTAGGAACAAAATAATACAAGCTTAGAATTTATTTTTGCATCAATTATCAGCTGCTGCAATATGAGCCCTAACATGTTGTTCATACAATGCTCTATATTTTTCTGGAACAAAATGCCTGAACCTGTTGAACAGAATGAAAATGGTCAGTATATATACATACATACATATCATGTGTGTGTGTGTGTGTGCGCGCGCGCGCGCGCGCCGCGTATTTGGCCTGGTGAGGCGGGGCTTCTGTAAGACCCCGAAGGTCAGGGGTTCGAATCCCACCCGTGGCGCGGGGGATTCGGTCTGTTTAGGCACATGACACGGGCTCTCATCATGGGGCCTAGCGCATGGGTACCGATATTTGAGTCTCTGCCAAATATCGGTTTCCTTTTAATATATATATATATATAGAAAAATATTGACCGGAGGCTATAATAAGAGCCCCCAACCAAACTCATATGCCTAACCACTCGATCCCGCACTACAGGCAGACACACTTAAACGGGCTCGACCCTGGGACTGGCAACACAGCTGCCAACAAAAGTCACGGCAAGCGGCACTACTTTGTGTGTGTGTGTAACTCACAAGTGAAGAAGAATATTTTATGAAAAAGGAAGTATTGAAAATAGGTTTAATCAAGCCTTAAATCAGAAACCTTAGTGAGCAAGTAGTGAGTATCTGGCTCCCAGAGGACAATAATGGCGACATATAAAGGTATAAATCTAGACATGCATGAACAAGAGGTTTGCATGATGATATTCATTGATACTTCTTTAGGCTTGTGATAAAAAAACCATAAAGAATACAAAAATTAGATTAATTGCTACTATGAATCTAGATAACTAATAAGTTGGAAGTATGAGACTGGGGAGAAATTAGAACAGTTTGAACAAGATTCCAAAAAGGCATAAAATTATAAAAGAAGGTTACTTTTAGATATAGAATAATGCAAAACATCGCCTAAGAGATCGGGAAGGGTGCCCATACATGATGAAAATGGGAGGAACATGGATTTTCATGACGGGTTTGGTTGGTTGAATTTATATATATAGGGTGCCCATACATGATCAAAATGTGCCGCGTACCCGTCCTGTTGGTTGGCATCCTTGGTATAAGACCGCTCAGGTCGGGGGTTCGAATCCCCTCTGGCGACGCGAGCCTTAAGGAGGTGGTGCTCGAATAATTTGACACATTAGGAGTGGCTGGAGGCTCGTATAATAGCCTCTAGCCATTTCTTTAAGTGTATGAAGGAAGGTAGCTACCTACGATTGATGAATGACTTTTACATCTAGTAAAAGAAACAGATGGAGCTTTCATCATGCAATTTAAGAGAAATAAGAGAGGGACTTAAGTGGTATGGTGTTTAAATGGTTAGCTTTAAAAGTCTTTGGTTAAGTGTTAATTAAAATATGAAAAAAATGTGATTGCATATACTTCTAGATAGTTGTAAACTCATGAGAAAACTTACCCTACAAATAATTTGGAGTGGTTACAATTTGTTCTGAGTTAAATGTCCAAAGATTATTTATATGAAGTGTGCAATGTTCACAGTTCATAAAAAATTATAATATATCATCATCTAGAAGGAATTGATGATATACTATAAGCTTTGGAATATTAATGCATTAGTTCTGCATCAAAAATTAGCGGTAAGGCTGTATATTTTGGCTTATAGAGATATTTATAAAAAAATATTCATAAATATAGATGCCATAGAAATCATAACCAAAACAGTTTTATTAAAATGGTGATTTTAAACAGGATTATTTTTATAAATATCATAAATATCATTTAATATTACCACAAAAGTTTTAAGATAAGGAATTGATGCATACCCTTCAAGAAGAAAGAGCCTCCCAGGAACAGAGAATAACCTTGCAATGGACTCCAAAACAGATGCTATCTTCATAGTCTTGGATTTCAATGCCCTCATAAAACTAACGAACTCTTTATATTCTTCACCAGAAAGTTTTTCTTGCACCTGTTTTATAATCAATAGTAAGTCCAAAGAAAAACAGAGATGCTATGGAAAAATTGTAAACAAAGCATTTCACAATTAAAGAATCATAAAAGGGTTCAATTCAACTCAACTCAACTCAGCCAAAATCATTAGAACCCAAATAGTAAAATTTGTTTTTCAAGACAGATAAGAATGATCAACTTTTGGATAAAAGCCCAAACTGATCCCAGATTAAGAATTTTACACAATAGGCCGCACAGTAGCAAAGAAAAAAGATTCCTAAAAAATAGAAAGAAACTTCCTGCATCTAATAAGACAGAATACCCAAAGTTTGAAAAAAGTATTAGCTGCAACAATATTCGTTACTTTCAAAGTCTAGAAGACTTTCCGATATTGCACTAACAATATGCAAGTTTATAGCTTGTCTTTTTTATTGTCAAAACACAATTTAGGCCGCGATAACACATTAAATATTACCTGTATTTATACTAAAGTAAACAAAAAATTACACTTCTCAAATCAAATTTCGATGTGTTAAGAAAACTATTTAAAAAATAAAATCACCAGCAGTTTGCCACTGCATTTGGTCAACCCATCACACTTGATCTAGCTCATCGAGGCTTCCTAGTTTAGGTTGTTTCTTCTGTTGACCTCTGTCTGCTCTTTGAGTGGATTTTCCCTTTGCTCTGGTGTTCACTCTCAGGGGGTCTTGAAACGAGGGCTGATGTTTTTTGGTATCAGCATGTCACCCCTCGCCAATCTGCTAACCCCCCATCACCTTCTTTATGGTTGGTTGAAGTGGATAGAAGATCTACTTCATGATATTATAACAAGGCTAGACAGGGAGCAGGGAAAAAGCAGAACTATGATTATTGGTCAGTTGAATTAACAAATTAATTTGTCTTAAGCTACTCCAAAATAAGTTTTAAGTAACCACCAAAACCCCTAAAATATAATATTATGAAAAAAAGGTTAGTACCAACATTTCACACAATCCTACCCATTAATATTGACCAAATATGCGTAGCTAGATCAACACCTCATTATGAAACAGTTCAAAATGAAACTTTATGTGTTTTATATAGTCACTCCTCATAGCAAACAACCGCATCCAGACCAAGGGATTCGCTATTGTTGAGGTGGAAGAAATGGGCATTACACTATAGGAAGACAACGACAAATGAAATGCAGAGGAATTTTGTGGGCATTACTAATAGGTTTCAAATTAAAGAGCCATGCAACATACGACTTTCATTCTTATTAGGATTTATTAATTTCATCCATGGTTTTCTTCATTGTAAACCCATATACAAGGGTCCAATTTCGGCCAACAGGAAAAAGAGCATTTCACTTCTCATACTCCCTATTTATGTGTTACTTTCTTCTTTCCAAAATTTAGGATTTAATTAAAGATTGGGCAGTCAGTTGTAACGTCCAATTTCGGCCAACCGGAAAAAGAGCATTTCACTTCTCATCCTCCCTATTTATGTGTTACTTTCTTCTTTCCAAAATTTAGGATTTAATTAAAGATTGGGCAGTCAGTTGTAAGGATCCAAAGAAAGGTAGGGTAAAATTGCATAACCAAATGGTGAAAAAAAGAAACTTGAGGGACCCCATCATCACTAGCGTGAAGCTTGATTGATAACATTTAAGTTACTAATTATTTAAATATATAGCATGAAAACGTGTAGCAAATTATATTAATTGATTAACAATTGTCAATTTTTTAGACAGCGTATCAAGAGCGGAGATAACATTGCCATTGTTGCATCCCATACCCCCGAGTCTGAAAAATGAAAAGTTGCATTTGGTAGTAGATAACCAGCGTAAAATTTGTTGAAAAATCATGACATGAATCATTTAGATCATTGTGTAAATGCTTAGAAGTGACGCACTGTATGAAAAATGTGTATGATCAGAATATAGTGAAAAATGTGTAATGACCGCTACACCTGCGCCTGGGAGTAGTGTCAAATAAGGGTTTCCACATTTCAATCTGATGCGAGTAAAAGAGTTAGACCATTAAATTAATATTAGGATTGAATCTTGGAATGTAGGTACTATCACATGTAAATTAATGAAATTAGTTGATATTATAGTTCATGAGAAGATAAATAACTTATGTATTAAAAAAAATAAATGGGTTGGTGAAAAGGCTAAGGAGATTGACAGCTCAGATTTTAAACTTTGCTATTCAGGTAGGAGTGACACTAGAAATGGTGTAGATGTAATTACATATAAGAGTTTGAAAGATAATGTTGTAAACATTACTAGAATTAGAGATAAAATTATAGCCCTTAAAATTGTTGTTGATACTAAGACTTTTAATATTATAAGTGTTTATTCACCTCAAGCAGAGTTTAAATATAAGTTCTAAAGAAAATTTCTTCAATGACCTAGAAGAATTAATACAAATGAAACCTCTTGAAGAAATAATTTTTATTGGAGGAGATTTGAATGACCATGTTGGTAGAGTGATAGAAGATTTTATAAAAATTTATGGTGGCTACAGTTTTGGAGTGATTAATGAAGACAGAGTCATATTAGAGTTTTCTTTAACGTATAATTTTATTATTACTAATACTTTATTTAATAAAAGAGATGAGCATATTATGACTGTAATAACAAAAAGTTAAAATAATAATAATAATAATAATAATAATAATAATAAAATAAAAAATAAGAGGTGCAGTCATTTGGAGAGACGCATTCCATCATAAGAAATATTACGCAATCCTTCGCATATCTCCTCATTCATACCATCAAACGAGAGAGAGAGAGAGAGAGAGAGAGAGAGAGAGAGAGAGAGAGAGAGAGAGAGAGAGAGAGAGAGAGCGACAAAAAAGAGAAAGAAAGGAGAAAGAGAAGTGAAAGGAGAAAGAAAAGAAATAAACCTTTGCACAGTGGTCGCGTGGAGAGATTGGAGGAAGAAACCTTCGATGCTGAGCACCTTCTGCAAGAAGGAGGTGGCAAGTGTTGCTGGTCGAGTCGAGACCGTAGAGAAAGTAGGGTTGTCGTGTCGCAGACGCTGTGTGCTTGCACAGACTAAGAGGAGGGAGGAGACGTCGATGCTGTGTGTCGGCGTTGTCTGCATCGAGCCAACTGAAGGAGAAGAAATTGGCGAGTCGCGGTTCCTTAGTGGCTCGCATGCAGCAAGAGGCGTGCGGGCAAGCGGTTTTGGATTGAATCAAAATCAAAGGGAGGAGGGAGCCCGTGTGTGCAATTAGGGCTTTCGAGACACGCTGGGGAGAAGAAGAAGAAAAGGCTCCATGTACTGCTGCTAAGCTCGTGTGAGTAGGGCAAGCCGAATAAGCTAAATAAGGTTAGTTTTATAAGTTATTAAGTAATTTAATTATGTTTTTGTAAAAATATATGTGTGTATATTATTTAAAGTTTAAGTTTAATTATATGTAAAATCAGGATTGAAACTAATAATATAGAAAATTGGGTATTGGGTACTGAGGTGACGCGAAATTCAGGTAAGGGAAGGGGAACAATTGCAGACAATCAAAAGATTTTAAGTATTTTATTGTTAATTTGTTTAATGAATTTGTGAGAGTGTGTGAGTATATAAACGAAATGTCAAATTTAATTGTAATTCTAATATAGAGATTTCAGCTTTGAAGGAGAGGTTTATGAAGCAAACAAGGGGAAGAGATCGACTTGAAACCCTGGAAGGTAAATGTTTAACCTAATATTAGTAATGAGATTAATATCATAATTAGTTAAATTAATTAATGTTATCAAATTTATTTAGATCAGGAGGTGTGAAGAATTTGATAAATCCTTCAGAACTGAGGAATACAAGACTCCTAAAGCTAAAAAAGGTTAGTGTTTTAATAATTATTTTATATTTACATTAGATTTTCTTTAAGATGTAATGCTTATAGTTATATAGAAGTTTGATGGTTTAAGTGCTAGAAAGTGAAGTGAAAAAACTAAATCTTTTCAGAAATCTTCAAAGTCAAGCGAGTAATTATTTTTTTATATGTATTAAATTTACAATTAATTGAATAAAGAATTTCTTTAATGCTTTAGACAATTATTAATTTATTTAATACTAGTAGGAAATATTTGGTTCATAGGAAAATGACACTGCTACTGATAGGTATTAGTTTATGATGTGACTTTAGTTTTTTTATTGTTTACTTCTGTTTAGAGACGCTTTATATATTTGTCTGAGATGTTATTTTTCGTTTATGATGCTCTGGATGGTTAAAATTTATTGCACTTTGTGGATTAGTGACTCTTTTACCTATATTAAAAGTCTCTTAAATTTTTTAGAAAATAAAATAAAAAGTTAATACCGTCCAACCACAATTCTTGTTTTAGTTAATTCTAAGCACCGGGTCGGGTCGTGACAATTATTTATAAGAATGGATCTAATAAAACATAAATTGAATATATTCTTATGAGAAAAAGAGATCACTGAGAATGTAATGAATGTAAGGTCATTCCAAGTGAAAAATTTAAGCACTCAACATCGATTACTAGTTCTTCATTTTAAGATGAAGAGTTATAATAACATAAAATAATACTAGGAATTATTATCAAAGAATTGAATGGGGGCACTAAAATACACAAATAAAATTGATTTTATGAGTAAACTTCAATATTTCAAGATTTAGAATGTTCATGGAGAAACAAATTTTTTGAGGGCTAAAGCAACAAATATTATTAAACAAGTGACAAAAGAGGTACTTGAAGAATCAAAATAAAAAATTTCTATAAATAAAAATAGTTGGTGGTGGAATAAAAATGGGTAAGAAAAGATAAAACAAAAAAATTATGTTATAAAAACTAGTTTAAATGAAAATCAAGGCAAAGGTAGACCTAGAAAGACTTGGGCAGATTGTATAAAAGATGATCTTAATTTATTATAATTAAATAAAAATAACAATAGAATGAAATGGAGAAAAATGATTCATGTAGCCGATCCCACTTATTAGTGAGATAAATGCTTGTTGTTGTTGTTGTATATCAACAGTGGAGATAAACAATAATATAGAGAAACCCTATTTTAATGGATCCGATTTCGCGAGACTCACCAGCGAATTAAAGTGAATTCAGAGTTGAACTACATTTAAGGGACGAAAATTGGAAAACAAAGATTAAGATGATATGCTAACTTTAACACCAAATTTAAATAATAACAAAAAATTTAAAAATAACTATTAAAACAACAAAGGGGGATTTTCACACCACCCAATTTTTTAACACTTAAACTTTACCGTTTAGAATTATACCACCCAAATCTTTCACATCACATCAAAAATTACCATTTTTTTAACATTTAAAAAGGAGTAAGAGCTCAAAATAGTCTCCTGACTATTAAGCAGTGTACAATTTAGTTCCTAAGTTTTAGAATATTCTAATTTAGTTCCATACTATTAAAAGGTGCTCCAAGTTGATCATAAATAATATTTTTCATTAAATTTAACAGCTCATTCACATCACATCAAAAATTACCATTTTTTTAATATTTAAAAAGGAGTAAGAGCCCAAAATAGTCTCCTGACAATTAAGCAGTGTACAATTTAGTTCCTAAGTTTTAGAATATTCTAATTTAGTTCCATACTATTAAAAGGTGCTCCAAGTTGATCATAAATAATATTTTTCATTAAATTTAACAGCTCATTTCACATTTTGAATGATAATTCCGTCTGTTTGCAAAATTCACGAATTAAACTCACCAAGGGTAATTTCATCAATTACATAATTTTTTCATTCACATACTTACTATTTTAAATGTAAAATAAATTCATTCATTAGTTTTTCAAATTATTTTTAACTATTTTAAAACACATTCCCTAATAAATAATATTAAAATAAAAAATTCAATTAAAATCGAGAAATTCATATAATTTCAGATTGAGGGAGCTCTTATTGCATAATTTTTAATATTTAAAAAAATTTATTTGAAACAAAGTGATGGCTTGTGAAGAGATTTATTAATACAAATTAGAAATTATAACTTCTCAACAACAAATAAAAAAGTGATTTATATACAAACTACATAAATTTTAAATAATAATATAAAAGACAAAAATACCCTTCAATTTATACATGCCACAAATAAATTTAACGAAAAATATGATTTAGGACCAATGTAGAGCACCTTTTATTAGTCTGGGACTAAATTGAAAGATTCTAAAATTCTGAGGCTAAATTGAACACTTCCTAAATGCTGGGGGATAATTTTGGGTTTTTAGTCTTTTAAAAAGTGAAATGCATCTTTTCATGCATAGGTAAGGTGTAATATATATAAAAATTTATGTTTAGGTGATAGATATGTAAATACATAGGAATTAAGTGTTATGTATGTAAATCTTCCAATAATAAAACTATAAACAACAATACCTGTGTCAAAAATGCAGAACCTCTCGATACCTCTTTCCCATGGAGCGATGGATAATTTTGACCCTCTTTCTTCGGAGATAACAAAGAATGTGATTCTTCTTTAGAAACACTGGTAGCTTCTATATCTTTAGTTATCATTGGACTGACTAGCTCTGTTGTTCTTATCTGAGCATCAGAACTTCGAGCTTCTAATTGGCTATAAGAAGGCAACAATTCCTTGCAGCAAATCTCTGGAGAAGTAAAATATCCACAATTGGACCCTTCATTAGTCAGTTTTGGTCTCTTGGGAAATTTGGTAAAACAAGGTGCTAGAACAGCATCTGGCTTCATATTTCGATCATCTGAGATTTCAGTTGTCAAATCAACTATTTTAGTATTATTATTTCTAATGCTCCCATGATTTCCTCGACTATTTTCGACGCAGAACATCTCGCTTTTGAAAGAAAGATTAGAGCGATTTGCGGGTATGATCTGCCCTAAGTGAAGACGAGTTTTTCCCTTGATAACTGCTACTGGAGATGATGATAACTCATTGGTTGAATGTTTAATATGTGGAGTCTGATAGAAAAAGGGATATGAGAAGGGTTGCTGTGCATAAAAACCAACAGCAACTAATTTGTCCTTAAACAAGGATGATGCAGAAATTTACCAAGCAGCGGAAGGAATCAGATGTGGATATTGGTTGCTCTTCCACCTTAATCTTCTCTGAAAGATTTAAAAATTATGGAGCGTCAGTTAATAATTTAAGCAAGCTGTAGCGCGTAAACAATGCTGAAGAATAACAAAGAATACTTATAAAGAAGAAAATTGAAAAATGAGTCCTAAACTGATTGAATTTTTTATTATAAAACTAACCCTACTCGGGTTAATGATATGCAGATTTAGGCATGTCATTAAATAACCAAAAAAAACTCTTTATGATTGAATCTGAAGCTGAAAATTTCAGATCAGATTTAGATAACAGTAAAATCAGGCATCATTTACAATTATCAGTAGTTGCCTAAAATACCAACTTTGGATGCAATTGACGTGCCTATTATAGTACTTTAAAAAGATATAAACCATACGTATCATATTAAGAAAGTGCTTATTAAAGCAAATGTTTTTAATAAAAATGACGTCACGGTTCTACCAACATGTTAATTCTAAGCTGTTAAGCTTACTTAGGTCAACGCAGCCTCTTAATCAAAATCTTGAAAGATAGGGCAAATTCAAGCTGCTGGTAAAATCATAGGAAAACCTTAAATTTATACATTCCCAAAACAAAATTAAAATATTCATCATAAAATATGAAATTGTCCCACCATCTTGTATGCCGAGCTCCTCTTGTCTATTATATAAATCAATTTACATGCATATGCATAGTCAAAACAATTATTTAGCATTGCAGATAAAATTCAAAATAAAGCTCCTGCCACAAGGCAGTGATGAAGTTCCTAGTAAGAGAGCCAAAAAGGCAGATATAGGGTTTACAACTACAAAAAACAAACTTCTTGCTCTCAAAGCAAGATCATGCTCTCCTTCAACGAATAATACTTTAAGAAGGTTTTAGAGACACTTGAAATAACGAAGGCTCGCTTATGCTCCTGGCTGTGAAACCTGGCAAGTTTGTTGGTGACTATAATATCAAGCAGCGCTGATCTTTTCATGATCTTCTCTCGTTTCCAAGTTGAAACATTGTATGCAAACTCGACAAAGTAATTTTCATATAAAAGACTTCAACCAAGAAATAATAATTTTCATTTCATGCAATCCTAAGCTTCTACTTCGAAGATTCTGATGCATCTTATTGATGTTCAAATGAGTTTATAAGTTCTTTATAAATTGTTTATGCCATCCGGAGCAGTGATTTCAAAGAAAATAGATGGTTTTATCACATTTGAAGGCACTGAATTACAGAAGGTGAATAATGAACCGGGCCTAATTTAAGCCTTTTGTGACCCATTTCTAATCAAGATGCAGTTTTCATAATTTTTAAATTGAATTATTTTGTTTGAATTTTATCTCCTTTTGGATAAGAATAGATTAAATTTAAATGTTTGTTTGATTTGGATGGGTTAAGGTTGTTATTTTAATAATTGACCACATTGATGTAATCCTATTTTTATAAATAGAGATCTCCATGTTATGTGATTGATCATTGTTGATAAATAAATGAATGAAATTATTTGGATGCTGAGTATTCTTTTCCCCCTCCCAATCAATTTTGGAGTCAGATTTCAAGTTCACAGAAGTTGCATCCAAGTCCCGATTCTCAGACCCATCTTGCGCCAAATTTGAAGTACAATTCCTCATGTGATCCCCTCCCAACGTTGCACCAACCACACACTGAACCTAATAGTGTGTAATGTCCTGAGCCAGCCAACTCCTTTTTGGGTAAGTCTAAGGGACTACAACAATTATTATTTAAGAAGAAAATAGTCCAATGAATGCAATACATTAGAGAAAAATTCAAGGTAATTAAAGTAGTAATTTATAAATAATTTTGTGTCAAAAAATTTAAGAGCTTGATTATACATAAATGGCACGAATCTTATACTTGCATATCAAGGTTTATAGGTTGAACTAGTGTTGAAGTTGGTGAAAATTATCAAGAATATCAAGCAAATTCTCCAAAGATCAAGGTATTACTAATGTGGGCAATTACAATCCTAAATTCAAGTACTATTCCTACTAAAATTTTCATTTGACCGACATGTTATGTCTTAGACCGATGCTTACGGCATCGTCGGCTTTGTGCTCCACAAAGTCAACGCAGAGCTTGCCAAAATAGTTTGAAAACTTATGTTAGGCGTAAGACAAAAAAGAGCAATTTAATCATTTAGTTATTATTGTGCAATATAAATTCAAATTAATTTGTTTAGGGTTTAGGTTATGTGATTTTTGTCTTGCATCTTAGGGTTAAGATTTTAGGAGAGAATCGTCTATCTCTAGAATATTCTTTGTTCATCTTTAATGATTTAGGATTGTATTGTTTTGATTTGGTTCTGACGGAATAAAAAATATATTAGGCCTTAATTTCTATGGAAACCTGTCTCGTTCCTATCATTATGATTTTCTTCTAACTTATCAATCAGCCATTTGATAAGAATTAAATGCATATTTACTGTTATATTAAATTCTCATAGATTGACTCTTAAACTCACATAGAATGACAGTCAGATTTATATAAAATCACATGTAGTGACTCATAGAATGACATATAGATCACGATAAGAGATAATGCATGCTATCAAGGACCTTCAAAACAAGTTAAACGACTTGGGATGCATTACTAGAAACAAAACTAGCTTCGTTACATAAAATTATAGTTAAAAAGTAAAACATTTTGAGAGATCTTTTGTACCAGTATTAAAACTACCATATTCCTTACAGATAGAAACCGAATGGCAACAAAAAACTGCCAATTGGTTTATAACTGGACAAGGAATTCTAAGGATGACATAATTAATAAAGTTGCCAGCACAAAGAATAAAAAGAAGTAAACATCCATGCTGGCATGAATATGAAGGAGCAATAAGTTACTACTAAAAGCAAAAATATCTTTAAGAGAAATAGAAAACAATAAGAAATTAACCTGTGACGATGCTTTCAGTTAACTTTGGCTTCTGAGGAATAGAAAATTCTTTCTCACGAAAAAATCTAATCATCTTAAAAACAACGTCACCAAACTTTGGGTAGCACTGAAAGGTTGAAAGGTAATGTTATTCATTAGAGAAAAAAAAAAAGTCATAACAACTTACAACTTAAAAACACATGATCTGACCTTGACGTATGGCCGGAGCCAATATGACATTTGGCACTGATAGTTTTGGTGAGCAAACCTACGCATAGGACAGCGAAAACTTAATAGAAAAATCAAATAAAAAAAGTGAAAAAATACCTGTGATTTTCTATGAATTTCACCGGCATGAAATTTAATTTAGAGCAAAATGAAGATTAAAGTTGTGATAAGAGACCACAATGTCTGCGAGTGTCTGATATGTCACCTATAGAAATTAGTTATTCTGACTTGCAAAGTCTATCCAAATTACTTTATCAGGATTAAGAAATGATACTAGAGTAAATATTTCTCATGGGTTCAACTTTCGTGATAAATTACAAGTTGGCTTTACTAAAGCTCTGAATTAAAGGTTTTTACTCATTGGAATATTTAGATAAGGAAAAAAGATTGCTGAAGAACCAAAATACATTATGTGAGCACCTTTCATCGCAAAGAACTATAGCTCCATAATCATGGCGATGTCTAATAACACGGCCAATAGCTTGATTCACAGCCCTCACTGCCTGCTGCACGTACCACTGCTCCCCAGTCAGAACCTGCAAGAAAATTAGAAGGTAATTTATAAAAGAAAAAGAAAAATCTTCTAATAAATGGCTTGAGAAACTAATACAATATTGTAGTCATAATCAGAAGATGTTTACATCTTTAGAGTCTTTCTTCCTTGCTATGGCTTGCTGATCCAAGTACTCTCGTTTGAGGCGAATCTAAAAGAGGAAATAAAACCAGTTAAGGCAAACCTTTCCATTGGGTAATGAAATTTCAACAGCTTTTTATGTAACATCACAAGCTAATTATGAGCTAAATAGAATATTCATATGCTAGTTTCATCATCAGACCTTGGGATCAGTCTTCATCGAAAATGGCATTCCAGTGATCACGACTCCTCTCCCTGTCTGATCAGCAAAATCAAGACCCTCACTAACCTGAAGAAATGTAAAATTCACTTGAGCATCACAGTGTATTTACTCGTTTACTCTAGAAGATTGAGAGAACAAACACCATTAAAACAAAAATAAAAGGCTCGTGCGATAAACCATAAGACTCTGTATATTGGCTTTGGTACACCGTACACATGAAAGGTTATGCCATTAATCCTTAATTCATATGAGAATTCCTTTTTCAAACTTTACAGTTTCAATGATAATCAATTTCTGCCTATATTTTAACAAGTTTAGAGAAAACAATAACTTGAGAAATTTTTACTTTTTTTGAGCTTTTACCACATCATTCTAACGGGGTAAATGTATTTCGTTAAAACATTTATAATGTTATCAACTGCTTTGTATTTTAAGAATCTAGTTGAAAAAATTTTCAATTAGATCAAAGAATTTGCAAAAAAAATTTATGTTAGTTTTATCTCGAACTTAGCAAACCTGAATTATTCTTTTGCAATAAGTTTGAAATGTATATAGTTCCAAAGAAACATGAGCTAAGTGATGATCTGATTAACAATCTGTAATCCTATGTATTTACATATCTAACAACTAAACTTTTATACCACCTAATCTTTCATATCACATAAAAAATATCACCATTTAACTTTTAAAAAAAGTGAGATACACCTTTTCATGCATGGGTAAGGTGGAATTTATGTAAAAATTGAAATTAGGTGTTAGATATGTAGACATAAGAATTGAGTGTTATGCAAGTAAATTTTCCGTTTTTTTTTGTGGTAATGTTTTCCGCATTTAATCAAACTATAACCACTATTTAGGCTTGAGAACATATGGAACATTGGCAAGCATCAGGGCCAAAAACATCAAGCTCCACGCAAACCCAATCAAAACAAGAAAATTGAAACACAGATGGAGCCACAATAAATCTTTGTAAATAATATATCAATCATTGGACTGAGAATCAGACAACAAAAGTCTGTTTCATTCTCTAAACAGAAAAGAAATTCTTCCATAATTAATAATCAATAGAGTTTCCATGGCAATAACCGCCAGGCCTTCAAAAGATCACAAAATGCAACTTTAGAATTAAACAATAAACACTCACGCTGTGCTTTTATTGTATTAGAGCAAAGTATGACCATAGTATTGAATAATTATCAGAGCATGCCTAAGCTACTTTCAGTGTAATTTTACAATAAAAATGCTCAATTCTTGCAGACCAAAGCTGTGAAGAACCAAAACTTCAAAACAGGTGCCGTACCCGTGTCGGATATGTGTTCGACACAGGTCGACACAATACACATCCGACACAGCAAAAACATGTTGGAGGCTTGAGTTTGACACTGTCGAGGACATGGCTCGACACCGCTCGACATGGCATCGAGCAGGAACATGATACGAAAACTTAAACGAGTGCTTGTCTTAGCCCTAGGTCGAAGAAAAGGGTTAAGCGGCAACTCAAAATCGAAGCCAATGTATTTTCGACTTAAGCAGTCCTCAGTCGCCATCAAAACAGTCCATCGAAACAGCCCGAAACTTTCTTAAAGCAGTGAAGTCGTTGAGCTGCTCTACGTCGAAGCAGCTCAAAACAATGCAGGTCGGAGTGGTGAGGTCATCGAGCAGCCCTTAAAAAAGCAATCTTGTCGACGAAAAGATCCAAAGTTTTGCTCCCAGCATTCCCAACGTTCCCACCACTTTGATTGTCGAGCCAAGCGAATATCTAAGCAGTGAAGTTTTGTTTTCTCAATCTGGAAGGATTCCTTCAAGTCCTATAGATTTTCAATCTTAGGGGGTGTGTGCCCAAGATTTAACAAATAAAATTTATTAAATCCTGTAAATTCAGATTTATCAAATCCAATGTTGTTAACTCCATAAATGGGTTTAGTACTACCAATGGTAAATCTAGTTAAATCCATTTATAATGTTTAACAGCTTATTACAGATTTAACACTCAATTGATTTGAATAGGATATAAATAGTATTCTGAATGCAATGTTTAAACAAAGTTTGGTCAAATTTGGCTTCTTACCCATAAACGCGTATTTTCCTTTTTAAATCTAGAATGCCCCATTAACTTGTGCTGATATAAATTAGGTAATGGAAGCTCTAGAAGTTTTTGAGCCCAGCTTGTTATTGTCATAGAGTATCATTTTCCATGTTCTTTAAAAAGGCCGATAACACCATACTTCGACTATGGCTTTCCAACTGGATAATTCTATAGATGCTTTGCAGAATGTCATCAGCTACTTTTGCACTACTGTTATTGTGCCATTGATATGACTCCTTATGATTTGAATTAAGGAGCATGTCTGTTCGATTGTGAAAAGCACTCTTCCTTTATGCCAACTTTGTCTGATTGAGATCATGTAATTCTTTTGCCATCTTTAGTAGAAAAAATTAAAATTATATATTTATATTAATAATTTATTAAACATAAAAATGTATCCATACTGTATCATGTCCTATTTTTTACGACTATGTTATGTCGCCGTATCGTATTGTGACATGTTTGTGTACCCGTGCTTCGTAGGACTAAAGTCAACTTAGTTGTCTCACGTCTGACGACTTAAAAAAAACTTGGAAAATTTACAAATGTATCACACAATTCTTATGTATTTACATAGCTCATACCTAAACTTTCATATTTACATACATAGCATTTTGGTGCTTTAAATCTAAGCATATAGGGTGTATTTGACTTTTAAAATTTTGTAATAGTGTTATTTTTAATGTGATATTAAAAACTTGAGTGTTACGTGTGTAAATATGAAAGTTTGCATGTGAGAAATGTAAATACATAAGAATTGTGCTCTATGTAAGTAAATGCCCCAATACTACGGTAGTTTGCCTTCATATACGGCTAAAATGCATTGCCAAGATAACCCCATGTTGTCTAAGGATTCAGGAATATTAGAAGAGGTCTGAACAATATTGTGCATCATCAGCTAGACGGGAATTTACAGAACAGCATATTAGACTTTCTGGCAAACTTGGGGCGCCAAAAGAGAAAGAAGTGGAAAGGTATAAACCGCATATCTTGCACAAAAATATATGATAAATTAAAGTCTGATTAAAAACTAACTTTGCCACGACAAACTGCAAAAAATATTGCCCCCGAGGTTGTCTTGTCATGCAGCTTTGCTTCAAAATCCTGAAAGAAGAGCAAAAGAAAAAATATTAGAAAAAGAAATTTGAAAAGAATAAAAAGTTCGTTTTTAAACATTTCAAGATAATATGTAACTGTTGTGGGACCACACTAAAAGTGATAGAGATGAAAGTACCAATAAGTTAACGTGTCACCTCAATAGCATTCGGAAAAAGTGCCGACTGCTTCGGTTCAATGACAGGTTGTTTATTTTTGCAGATTCTTTCCCATATTGTAATGCAATCACTCGACCTCACATGACTCTGCAGATTTAAATCCATTCGTAAATACACCAGTGCAATAGAGAACATTAAATCAAGGGACTTTTACATACATACCACCCAGTTCTTATATATTTACATATCTAAAAGCTAAATTTTGATTTTTACATTGATACCTCACAAATCTTTCATATCACATCAGAAGTACCAATGTTTTAACTTTTAAACAGTGAAAGACACCATTTGATGTATAGGTAAGGCGGCATACATGTAAAAATTAAAGTTTAGGTGTTGATATGTAAATACATAGGAATTGACTAGAATGTATGTAAATCATCCTAAAATCAATTATGAACATGATAATTTCCTCACCATATTTTTCCAGCATTCAATGCATTGATCCATAAGATAGTATGAGGGAAAGAAGACGAGTAATCCAGCAGGCACAATTTTAGAAAAATTCACTGCAACGGCACAAAAAGAAAAAGGAGCATTTACATACATACCACCCAATTCCTACGTATTTACATATTTAACACTTAAATTTTACTTTTTAGATTTATACCACCGAAAGCTTTCATATCACATCAAAAATGCCAACATTTTAACCTTCAAAAAGTGAAATGCACCATTTCATGCATAGGTAAGGTGGCATATATGTAAACATTGAAGTTTAGATGCTAGATATGTAAATACATAGGAATTGAGTGGTATTTATGTAAATCTTTCAAAGAAAATACATCAGTACAGAATCGTGACTCTAAATTTGTACTAATCTTGTAATTATCTAATGCATACCAATGGTGTTGCCAAGCTCCTGCTTATACTCTAACGAATCACGAGTGCGATAGGAGGAATTAAGTGAATAACCAGATGGGCCATTTGGGACAACTCCAACCCAGACCTGATCTGGTGATACAACATGAGGGTTCTCTAACCTCACTGGAAATTCCCTTCAAATAAAGAAATAAAAAATCAAACATATAACAGCATAAAGGTGTTTTAAATGAAAAAAATAAATAATAAAAATTAAATACCGCAGCAAAGAAAATTTTAAGATTTATTTGAGATAAATTTTGTTTTTTAGTTTCGGTTTTTGTTTTTTTCCCTTTATTTTTTAACACATTTGTTTGATGTGTTTTTAACATGTTTTTATTTTTGCTTTAAGAAAATAAATAAACATATTTTTGAAAACGGGCAAAAACACTCAAAATAACTTTTGGGTATTTTGCCTGTTTTTAAAAACAACTATTTATTAAATCAGGTGATAATTACATACATAGCACCCCAAACATCACTATTTATAAAATCTAGCACCTATGTGAAAATTTTGAACCACCGAACCGATGTATTTATGTGTGCCACAACCAAACCATAGAGAATGTGATAAAAATGAAAAAAATGGGTTGGGGTTTTATCATGAATTTTGACATTCGAGTGAGAATTTCAAAAATGGATGAAAGTGGGTGCTAGATTTGTAAATAGCAATGTTTCAAGTGCAATGTATGTAAACGACCCGTTAATCAACCATACCAAACAAGTTTTCTTTCAAATCAAAACATAAACAAAATAAATTAAAATAAGAAATAGAAAACAAAAACAAAAGTGATCCCAACAGCCCCTTAACGTACAAGTTCATTTCTTGGGCACATGATTCAAGAGGAGATAACGTTCCAGATGTCAATATAATTGAGCGCACGCCCATTTTCACAAATTCTTTCATTGCGAGTCCTGGGTTGAAACACCACCAGCTAAGGGACCGAGAAAGTTTACCTGCATCAAGGGAATTGCAAACATAAGCGAGGAGAAAATTATCCCAATGTTTTAGAAACCTCAAAATAATTTTCATAAAAAATCTTTCTGCTAATACACTAAATTGACTCTCCAAGAAAGCTAAAATTTACCAAGTCTATTCACCATTCTTCTTTAATATAAATTCAATGTATGAATCATAAAAAAGATTCATAAGATAGTTAATATAAACTCGAATATCTATTTTATTCTTAAATATTAGAAAAAAAAAGTACTCCTTGGATCATTTACCACCTACTAATCTACACAAGTCTGTTATAAACAGTTGTCACCTTTTAGCTGATGTGTCAATATTAAAACATGCAGAGCAACTCTAATATCTGTAATTGAAGGTGAAAATTAAAAAATGCATTTAAATTTGGAGATTGGAAGTAAACCAGTACCTTTCAGAGAATCTGAAGTAATTGATTGTGACTCCTGCACATGGAACTTCAAACCCAAAAAAAAAGGAAAAAGAAAATATAACCTTATCAAGACAAATATTTAAATAAAATGATGAAATAACATAACAAAATTACATCAAAATCATTTTGCTCATCCACCTAAGAACCAAAAAAGATATCAAGGACAACTGCGCATGCTTTTCCCAGAGAAACTTACACGATAAAAGCTGGCATGGCTTTTACCACCATCCCTGAATACATTTTTAAGGATGTTTCCGATGATCTCTAATCTGCATGATGTATTAGGTTGTCTTTGCCTTCCTTCATGAGATGTGTTGCCTAATAACGCCAAAATCCAAGAGTTTACAAAGTTATCGCATGAAAGCATATGCAGGAGGCTTTTGAGAAAAGAGGAGAGCAACTATAAGCTGCATTTGCAGTGAGGCCAATAGGGTCATTTGGGACAGCTTTGTCAAAACTTGTTTTAGCAAACTATCACAGTTCTAATTAGTTGCAACATCTTTTGTTTTATAAAGGGGAAATGTGCATACATAGCACACAATTCTTATGTATTTACTATCTCACAACTAAACTTTCATGCATAAGGTTAAAGTGCAGTAGTGCTATGTGTGTAAATATGAATGTTTAGGTCTCAGATATGTAAATACATAAGATGTGTGTGCTATGTCTGTAAATTCCCCTTTATAAAAAAATACATATGAGAGTGGTAACTGAAACAAATTATGTCTAATTCTTTAAAAAGAAAAAATAATTTGAGGTACTCATAACTAAAAAAATATATATTTTGACATAATTCTTTAAAAAGAAAAAATAATTTGAGGTACTCATAACTAAAAAAATATATATTTTTGTCATAATAATTCTATAGTTACTTTCATGGGCAATTATAGTCGCCCCAATAGATCATTAAAAAAAATAAACGACAAAGAAAAAGATGAAGGAAAGAAAATAATATGAAATAGTAAAGTTTACCTTCCTCAAGAAGTAAAGAAGCATTTTCAATTGTATCAATTAGCATATTTGATGTCTTATCTGTAATGTTCAAATCAGAAAGGAACTCATAGATATATTGTCCAGGTCGAGTAAAGCCAAGCTCTTTGGATTCGATTGGAATTTCAGCAATTCGTTTCTCAAGCTTTAGTAGAAGACCTGCACAAGAACAAAGCTTTGTTCGAACAACTTTTAAACTGTTATTTGATTGAAGAAGACGCCAACGGAAAAAAAAAATAAAACATTTCTTCGGAAAAGCTGATTTAAGAAAATCAAAATAGAACTTATGGCTGAGAAAGTAGCTTTTAAGAAATTAAAAAAAAAGCTGCCCCAAAAATTATCAAAGAACCTTTATTCATAAAGAATTTGCCATCCTTTAAAGCTGAAGGGAGAAAAACACACAACCTGATTACAACAAAAGATTCCACAACTACCAAATTAAAAACTACCCTTAAACAGCAACATCATGCCATTTCTACAACTACAGGCCATTATTAATCATTAGATGATAACAAAAATTTTCAAAGCAAACATGTGAAGCCCCTCAAGGAGAATAAAGTTGAACTCTTAAACATTGAAATGACTTTTGGTGTAACGGTTAGAATTTCGATAGAATTTCAACATCATATCATTTCTACAACTACAGGCCTTTCTCATTACATGATAAAAAGAGCAAATTTTTTTAAAAGCAAAATGTGAAAACCCTCAAGTAGAATGAAGCGAACTCTTAGACATTGAGACGCCTACTCTTCCTGGAAGTATACCAATGGGGCAAAACCATGAGTCCATTAGGCCAGAAGGCGATGGGTGAGAGTTCAGGTTGTACAAATAGTATCAGAGCATTACACCAACTTGAAGATGAGAACTAAGTGTTATACAAAACAAAGTGTTACGTCATGGGAGCCAACATAAGATAAGACAAAGTGTTACATTGTGGGAGCTAGTTTTTGAATATGTAAGGGGCAACTCTAGAATCATATCTATCTAGTGAATTGTTTAGGTTTAGAACACTGACGAGGATGTCAGTTACTCGACTAGGGGAAATTATAAAACCCCTTAAGTAGAATGAAGCCAAACACTTACACATTGAGGCATCTTTTGGTGTTAACGATTTGAACTTTGATAGAAACTCCAAAGTTAAGTGTGCTTGAATGGGAGCACTTCTAGGATGGATGACCTCCTAGGAAGTTACACCAATGGGGCAAAATACTGAAGACATTAGACCGAAGTGGATAATATCTCGATGGGTTAAAGTTTGAGATGTTACAAAATAGGCTAGAACAAGCTTTTCCTTTACAATTAAGGATGCATTTTTAACACCTCATAATCTGAAGATTAAAAAGAGATCGAAAATATTGCATACATAGAATGGATGCTTAAGTGCAACAAAAGAAGGTGCTTCACTAAGAGGGTATATAGACAGCTCAATAGGCTTACCTCTAGAAATAAGCAATATGAATAACTCATGCTCATAGTATAAGAAAGATAAAGAGTCATCTGACTTGTTGTTAGGCCTTATTTTGCCTGTAGGCTACACCATAAAGTTACTAATCTGAGGAAAAAAGGAGATAAATATAGAAGAGGGGGAATTGAATACCAACATAAGGGTACAAATAAATGAATAAAGAGCTCAGAAACACCGACTATTCCTAAATTCCTTTATTTAGAGATAGAAATCTAGAAGCTGGTGAGCTTCAGACTACGTTATGCATGTTATTAAAATTTTAAAAAATAGAAAAAAATAGGGACATGCAGCACAAGTCCGGTATTCGAGGTAAGACTAGTGATAGGTCATCGAGTATGGAGGACTCACTAAGTCTTTTGATGATGATTGTCAAGTAGCTCCTTAATATGGGCTGATCAGGCAAGTTTAATGACGGAATTTTGTGGGTCCCTTGCAAGCCTAAGAGGATATTTCCTTCGCAGTTGGTTGGCAAATACACATTGAGCCCAGTGGATGAGGCCATATAGGAATTGATTGGTAAGTTCACTTGAAACCTAGCTACCAAGCCTATCCGAGAGCTTGGCTAATGAGCTCCATTCTCAACCCATCTAGCAAGTTTGCCATGAGCCAGGTTTGCAAGCTCATCCACATACTTTTAAGTGGGGAAGAGAACATATTTTGGTATATATGTAATTCTATGGTTCTCTTGTATCTTTAAAAATGATAGTATAACAAACAAAATAATAAGAAAATAATTTGCAGTATTTAGGCGAGGTCGATACCTAGCTCATCTCTTTGATCAAGTACGTTTTTCTTTTCTTTTTTTTTAATGATCACCTTACTATCTTTTCCATCCTATGAAACTTTATCAATACAAAAAATGATATTTACTATAACAAAAAAAAAAAGGGTATCAAAATTTAAGAAAAAATTATTGTGAGATAATGTTCATTGATTTGATTGGTGATTCAGGAAAAAGAAAGAAGCAGGTGAAAGTGAAAGAGAAAGAGTAGCCGGATGACTAGTTTGTCTATATTATAGTATTTTAGTTGTATAGTTCTAGAGGTATTACAGAAAACATGTATGAAAGATCT
Source organism: Papilionanthe hookeriana x Papilionanthe teres (assembly GCA_022702705.1). NCBI lineage: Eukaryota > Viridiplantae > Streptophyta > Magnoliopsida > Asparagales > Orchidaceae > Papilionanthe > Papilionanthe hookeriana x Papilionanthe teres. The sequence continues at coordinate 99,705,286 of CM040429.1, read as the reverse complement.
CAATTAAAAAACTTTGGTGCAAATAAATTTATATTCAAAGTTATTTAAAAATTCTTTCAATATATTTTGATGATTATTTTGTGTGCTTTCATTTCATTATTTATGAACAATATTAGAAAGTTCGAAGTGTAATGAATAATTTACAACAATTTAGGCCAACTATTGCCCGATCCTGGTTAGAAAAATCAAGATGACAACTAGAGAAAAATGAATCTCATT